>DWEI01005777.1:0-10565 GCA_018245875.1 Mysoria ambigua | reverse complement strand
ATAGCAAGTGATATTTAAACTTAAAACACACATTTTTAAAGAGGTGCGCGCCAGAGATTTGAACGCAGTCTCCCGGAGTGAGAGGTCAAATTTTAAACCATTGGTTAGAAGTTACTTCTATTTATGGATATTTGGAACACCTAAGTAGTGATCAACTTTTTGCTTTGACTTTGAAATCTTTGTACTTTTATTGAAGAACCCCATGGTATAGACTGATTTTCTTTCATACTTGCACAATAAACATGCAAATTGAAATGTAGAGGACTAACAGTTGCAGTAAAATTCAAGTTGTAATATAATAGCAGTTAACACTTCCAGGAGTGCAAAATAGAAAATTCAAATCACAGGCAAGCCTTAAAGGATAATGAAAATAAAGAAGTTTTGCAAAAGGTTATAGACAAATAAGAAGTTAGAAAGTGATATACACCTAAATCTTTTACAGAGTGTTATTATACAGTATTATTATAGTCTTTCCATAACCAAATAATGGCAGAGTAAATTTTGCAGAGCAAAAGTAAATTTTGAGTAAAATATTTTATTTTGAAGACAAACTTACATCTATAGTGCCATACTTGGCTGTGTGGACAGTGATCATAGCCAAATAGTCGAGATAAAACATGATCTTATAGTCCTGGTGGGTGGATACACCAAGTAACCTCATCTTCTCCTCAATCCACTTCATGCCAGTGGCTGACCAGATTACTATGTCATAATCTTCATATGCCGATGTAAGGAATTCATGAAGGAATGGACGCATCAGTTCATAGCCTATAAGGGCAAATATATTTTCTATAAATTGTTACAATCATTAGTATGAAGGTGTTAATGAACAGAAACTGCATTTATAAGTTTCTATATGTTTTTTGTATGTTTGGAAGCTTATGTACTTATATACCTATTATAGAGGAACAAAACAAACACAATTTATTCTAACTAAAATCTATAGATCATTAATAAATATTGATTAGATTTGAGACCACTTTAATGTCTTTAATTATGGGGCCCACTGAGAACATCAGTTCTGCCAAATGTGTGAAGTCTATCAAACTGAGATGTTGATGATGCTGATTAGATAATACTGAGAATAATTTGGCATACACACAACATGGGGGAATTTGATTAGTCATTATACCTGTTTGCCACAAAGTTTTATTCCTATCTGGAATATATTCAAAGACTACAGACATGATTTCTAAATATGAATACTTACATAGTTGCAATTTATTTTACAGTATGGTGATGATTATGATTGATATTTCTCAGTTCTATCTTGAAGTGATCACAGTTATATTTATAAAACAAATTTTTACACTATTAGAACATTTATTAGAACTGTCACACATTTTAGTGATATCACTGTAAAATTGATTTGAGTTGTGTTTTGTCAGATGTACACTTACCAGTTTCGGCAACAGACCTGTGATCAAACAGTGTATAGTCTATGTCCAGGACCAATAGCTTTTTGTCAGCTCTTGGCTCATTCAAAACATTAATTTTGTAGTCACGAACTCTCTTGTTTATTTTTGCTAGGTAAACCTAAAAACAGTAGATGTAGAGTATCATATTAATTAGAATATGAAGGGTTATTTTAAACATTATAAAACTGAATAATCATACAGAAAGATATCTAATGATAATTAAATCTATCAAGTTTTCTATTCGGGGACAACTTACACTTAACCACCTAACCTCAAACTATGCAGAGACGGGCCATAATGTCAGGTTTCTAATGAAATGCATGTATACAAATCTAATTAGATATGTCTATTGGGAATTTTACACACAAATTAGACCCTCATGTTTTTCTCGTTAATAATTGTCCTCTGTGAGAATTACAACATGCAGTTCAGTAGTGAAAATCAGTGATAAAGTACTAGGAAAGTAATGTAACTTCACGCTTGTAATCCCGAAGAGGTAGGCAGAGGAATGCAGAACACTCCCATGTTTCACCGGTTATGTTTACATCCCACTATGTAATAGGTGGTGAGCCTATTGCCATGCATTGGGCACATAACCAGACTCCGAACCACTACCAGAATTCTATTAGAAATTTTACCAGATTTTCTAGTAGAAATTTTTCTAATTAGAAAACTTTGCAGTGTTCCACCCGGGAATCAAACCCGGGACCTCTTGATCTGCAGTCACACTTGCAACCAACACGACCAACGAGGCAGTCAAAGGAGAGTAAATCATTGAAGCAATTGGTCTGATGACCATCAAATAAATTGGTACATAAATACCTAAATGTGAGATCGTAAACTACATTTCAGATAACATTAGAAGTGGGAGGGATATGTTACAGTTACATTCAATGAATTCTCTAATGCATTTAGTTCTTACGGCTACTATCTACCAAGTGTATTATCTTTTTTTAGTTTTTTAAGTTTTAATTTTCATTAGTGTTTATTATTACCTCTTGATTCTCAACATCTACTTCCTCCTCTTCAATATCCAGATCATTGACAACCTCATCACCAACATCAGGTTTCGTCCTAGCACCTTCAATTGCCTCTTCTAAGGAACCCATCATCATAATTTTCAGATTTGGTTTGAGATTCAGGTGGGACAAGGTGCAGTTATCAGTTGCCACTTTGCCTATAATAGAAAGTATAAAATGCTACCTAATATAACATCTTTATGATAATGTTATGCTACCTAATATAACATCTTTATGATAATGTTATTTTGTGATCACTGCAGATTATTAATACCTTTACACGATATATTAACGGTATAAGCTGTTGGAAGAGATCTCGCTTAGAGATAAGCAATGCTATTGTATAACATTTCTTTATGTTTTTTCTGTTTATTGTTTTTTGTGTACAAAATTGTTAAATAAACAAAGATTTTATTATAAACTAAATAGCTACGAAAATATCGCCATGCTAATATTTTTTATAACAATAAGTATGTCTCACGTATATACGAATTATTAAGACATTGTAACAACTTTTTTAAAAGAATAACAACGTTTTTAACGTTTTCGTGATAAAAAAGTATAACTGTGCTCATTATTTTATTTAACAAATAGAATAATTCTCAGAATTTTACGGTAATTAGGTTACAAAAATCGTCGTTTGAGGATGTAGCAAAAACACGTGAAACAGTATATCAATGAACATCATTTAATATAAAGTATCAAACTAGGTTTTTAAGCGTTGATAAATAATATGTTTACCCTGAAATTTAACATTGAGTAGTTTCTGTCTTTCCGGTCGAACGCCCGTAGCATTTTCTATAGCGATTTTTAACATTGCTACAGAATCCGAAGGCGAAAGTTCTGGTATATCATACTCTTTTCCATTCCACTTGACACTTAATTTAATAGGATTATCGTTTATATCACACATTTTCCCATTAAAATATACGTAAAACGTGAAAATAGTTTAAGTGGCACTAGCGACTGGCAGGTGACACATAAACAAAACAACGTTTGACGCTAGGGTTGTCCTCGAACTTTCCATTTAGTTGTGAATATTATCGATCGACACGATAAAACCAGTCGATTTCAAAAATATATTTCCCTTTTCTAAAATACAATACAGAAGTATCGTTGATTTGGTAACATATTTTAAAATTATTATGAATGTACAATTTTTGTACAAAAAAACATTCGCCCGAACAGGGACTTGAACCCTGGACCCTTGGATTAAAAGTCCAATGCTCTACCGACTGAGCTATCCGGGCTGTGCGTGGATATCTCGAAAAAAGTGTTCATGACGTATGTAATTATTGGAAATAAAGACATTTACATATCTATACATCGTTCCTATTTCTTTTTTATGCCAGCTGTGACCTGCAGTTTTATTCGCGTGACAGTAACATACGTTTAGTGATATATAATATAAGTTTTGTAGACTGCCTCAAGCATACATACATATCTTTACACCAGATCCCTTACGGGGTAGGCAGGGAGCACTGAGTGCCAAACATATCTGTGTGTCTATTTCTACATATCTATGTACCCCTTAATTATGAAGAACTTTGCCTTACTATGTATTACTTATTACAGAAAGTAACTATGTTGCTGGAATTATCTAGAGCTACTAAAAAGGAATATTTTTCTAGTACATTGTGTTTAAGTATTAGGAACCATAATGTTAGCGCATACATATAAAGCGATGTTACTATTATATTTAAGAGCGTGTAAAAAATTGTAGCGTCATTCTAGGTAGCCTATAGCGTTTCTCATAAATCTGGCTACATTACACAAAAATATTTTTTCAAATTCGAGTGACAGTTTCAGGGATTGACGTGAACAAACAAACAAGACGTTTCTTCATTATTACATGTAATGATATAGATTAGCACGCCCAGAGTATTCCTGTGCATGCAGCTTGTTCATTTGTTTTACAACCAGTTGTCTGGCTCGTACTCCGGGTCCAGCGTGTTGGTTCTAATGATTTCCTTGTAGACGAAAGCTGATTTTCTGGGCGTTCTGGTACGTTCCCGACTAGCGAAATCCACTTCATACAGACCGAACTTGAAACTGCGAAGATTAGCAGAGGTTATTTCAGCTGTGACAGATGTATTATTATATAATTTCTGTTAAAAAAAGAATAACTTAGACTGATGTATATGAATATTTGTACTGTTGCTATGTATCTTATGTACATTGCTTATATATATGTAGGTATAGTTGTTGAACACCAAAGAACGACTTTAATAACCTTCACACCGAGGTGGAGATCCTTGCAAAATTCAAACATTATTATTGTATGGTCATGCTTGACAGGGCAGGCAGACAGTACCGACTACCAAATATCTCCTTCCATACGCAGGTAACGTGTTTTTTTTATATTCACCAGCCTCTAACTCTCTATACACACGCACGTTAGCTCCAGGGAATATTGAACCTCTTAATATTTCAGACCATAAATATTTTAGTTAAATTTTCCTTAATATTCATGTATAAATATTTTGTATCCACATATTTTCGCTTATCGAAAAACTCCGCTTAAGCCCGTATCTAAACGATCCATGTATGCATGGTAACTGTATCTAAACGGCCGTTTAAATCTATTCGAGGTCCCAAATCAACCAGCCAGGTAAGGGTGATAAGAGAAAAGAAAACATACGTGTAGCCCTGGTTCCATTCAAAATTATCCATTAAACTCCAAGTGGAATATCCCTTCACGTTGCAGCCGTCGTCGACGGCGTCCAGCAGAGCGCCGAGGTAGTGCCTGTAGTAGCGCACGCGGTCGTCGTCCACGAGGCCTCCTGCGGTGGACCAGCCGTTCTCGGTGATGTATACAGCTGGATTATTGTACTGCTCCTTGATTTCCCTCAGCACGTTGTAGAATCCCCAAGGCACTTCCTGTAACATTCGTATACGTCATCGGGCATTTTTTCGATCATTAGTATGCAATAATATACGTACGCATTTTAGTCTGTAAGGTTAAGAATTTACTCAAAAAGTGAGATAGTTAATCATTTACTTACAACAAAAATGTTTCCAATTTCAAACTTACTTGTAACCACATCGCTGACGGTGATTGTGGCCAGGAGTCATTTTTCATGAACACGACATTCATATCGTCCATTAGCGATGGCTCAGGAAGCGTGTCCGCGGCGGGCGCGGCGCGCGCCGCCAGCTTGGTGGTGTAGCTGTTCAGTCCGTAGAAATCAGCCGAGCCACGTACGAGGGCCACATCGGCGGCGGACAGCTCCGGCAGGCGAGATTTTTCAAAACCTTGCTCTTTGCTTTTAAGTGCGACCTTGCGTTTCAATTGCTCGGGATAATCGCCGTACTTGGAGAATATTGGATGTGCGTATTGACCCCACTGTAATATAAAATGAATCTTAATCAATGTCATCATCATTTACATTAAATTATTTATTGTTATTATGAGAATTTATTTTAATTATTTATTTATGTTCTGTCTGCATAAGTGTGTGCAATCTTTATCTGAGCAACATTATTCACAACACGTGGATAGGATGAAGGATGAAACTTAACGGAATATTATCACTTCATGACACAAATCGTACAATTCTGACAATGACCTGTATTCTCACAAAATAACACATGTAGCATGATAAAAATTATTCCCTTTGTCTCCATTCTAGACGGCTGGCCCGCTACCAGCAAGACGACCCTTCGCCGGAGTGACTCCTCCGTTGCTTGCCACTCTTCACATTCCACTTGACAACGACCCGACATTATATAACAAACATCATGGTTCTCAAGCGTCTATGAGTAACATGTTGTGCATTAAAATAATTAACACTATTTGAATATGAAACAGTAATTACTACATGTATATATGCATCTAAAAATCAATCCTTGCAAGCCAATGAAAAGACCACTAAGCCGCTCATAACCTAGACAGCTTATTAGCCTGATACCTGAAAGTCTGTCCGATTTTACCTGGGACACAGCTATGTGTACACTGGAGAAGAATATGACAAGAACGAAGTGAAACTTACATCAAATTGCCTAGCATCTATGGCTGCTTGATAATCATCGAACGAGCCCGACGCCGGATGTATCCACGGGCAGCTGATAGTGATGCCCACGGTTCCGTTTTGCGTTTTCCTGTACTGCTCGTCGTATAGTCTGTAGACTTTTGCGTGAGCGAGAAGTACGTTTTTGGAACACATGTATTCGGCCACGCCGGTTACATTCAACATCGGTGCTCTTATTGTCGTCCCGTAGCCTTCGTAGCACAACTGTTTGGGCTCGTTTATCGTTATCCACATTTTGACACGATCCCCGAAATTTTCAATTAAAACCCTCGCGTAGCTCACAAACCAATCCACCACGTCAGGGTTCGCCCAACCTCCCAGAAGTTGCAGTCGCTGCGGCAAGTCCCAATGGTACATCGTTACCATCGGCTTTATGTTGTTGTCCAACATTTCGTTTATGAGTCTGTTGTAGTAATCGATGCCAGCTTGGTTTATTTTATTGGAAAAGCCATTTGGTAGAATCCTAGTCCAGGAAATTGAAAATCTGTAGAAATGTAGGCCGAGTTCTTTCATCATTTGGACGTCACGTTTGTACAAATGATAGGAGTTCGCTGCTATGTCACCGGTGCTTCCATCATCTACTGGTGACGGTTTCATATGTGTTTCAAAATCCCATATCGATAATCCTTTGCCTGAAAATATAGTTTCAAAAGGATTGGACTCTTGTGATGGATTGAACAGAGACACAGCCCAAAATTGATTTTAAATTAAATTTCAGCAACAGTATTATATACTGTGTGCGTCCATATACATTTGTGTTATGTATAGATAACATATTTAAGATTCCTCAACACCTTTATCCCAACATTTCCTGATCACAAAGCAATAGTGGCGGTAATATCAAAACCATTGTAACGTTATATTTCAGTAACAGCAATGGATCTGTGTTCTTAGCTTCACGTTTGTGCCTTTTATGGATAAATTCGTTAAGATACTCACCGTCCTCATCCCAGCCGCCCTCGATCTGATATGCCGACGTGGACGCGCCAAACATAAAGTTATCTGGAAACTTTCTTACTCGACTGTTCGATAATACAGTGTTCTGTCCAACTAGAAGCAAGATACTGGAAATATGATACCTCTTTATATGTATTGCTATACAAGTTTACATGTGTGATTATTTGTAACTAAGTACAGAAGCGTATGCTTATTAAAATATTGTTAATTTTTTTATACAAGATCAGATTTTGCATTATTTAATAAACTTAGGGGTGGATGACAAGAAAACTCTACCTAGTTCACCCCCGCTGACCGTTTACTTTGTATTCTCCTCATGTCCTCCTCCACACAAGTCCACGTTAGAAGTCTGAATGAGGGTAGTATGGACATTATGCAATTGTAATACTTGAAACATGTTTTACAATAATCATTCAATTTTTTAGATCTTTTGCGCAACTGTTGCGTTACAGATATCGCATCAAAAATATTAAGAATGAGGAATTTAAATGTATGATAAATTACTTAAAGATTCCAATAATAAAACTATTGCAACTCAAACATACGTTAATGATCAAAAATAATGAAAAACAAATTTTTAACATGAAACAATTCATAAATACTTACCCATAAAATGCCGCTCGAGTCATCTTACCACCGATATAACAGATTCAACTCGTTTCACCCAGTGGCTTTATAGACCTTGCTACACATGGTCGTCAATAATTGAACAATCTACATATGGCTGTTTAAACGGGCTATTTCGACAATGCATTCGATACGTATGACATTGAGGAAGAAGTATTTCATTTTACACATAATAGCAGTATATATTAGCGTAAACATTTATTTTTCGCTTGGCCATATTTACATTAAAATGGTCATTGAGTAATTGCGTAAGCAGCTGTGAATGTGTGCTTACTGTCGTTCATACAGAAATGCAAAGGAATCTTTAAGCCTGACCAGCACTGAACGTGGCTCGGAGGTCGTATTTGTACGCGGTGTTGAGCAACAGGCTCGCTGCCTATTCCACATGGTTAAATTTTAAACGTACGTAACTAGTGAAACTTGAAAAATTACTACTACCTTGACCAAATCTTCGGGGATACAGGCTTTATGTTACGGTACAATATTTTAAAGTGCGACTTATGCATGCTTAAGCTGATTGAATTCTTTACAAGACAAGTGTCTTTAGTGGAGGAGCTGCACATACAAAAAAGGCAGTCATCCATTTAATGAAGATCTTAACAGAACTGCTGAGTAAAACTTCTAATAGCGTCATTAACTTGTCCGTGATGTATCTAACTATACATATGACGAGCCATTAAGGCTTGGCTGGTCATGGTATAGCGCCGCTTACCTACCGCTGTCGACAGGCCGCAGCGTAAGCGAGATGATCTGCCTGGCCCAGCGTGGGGCTTATGGACCAATGTAGTGGCCTATATCCAGCGATGGACTGAGACAAGGTGACGATAATAGTAATAACAAAGTATTACAAAGTATTAGTAGTAACGAAAATAAAACATGCTTTCGACAAACAAACATTTATTAAGAAAATTTCTTATCCTTATACATCACCATACAATAATTTCGAAATACGTTCATTCAGAACAAAATAATTATATCACTCTCAATACAGTATAAATTTATAATTATTTAGAAAGCGAATTTTCCAGTTGCAGTTGAATTGAAACTGCAGCAAAATTTTGTTGAGAATTTATAAGAGCTAAGATCAATATTTTTCCTGAAATAATAAGTTTGAAGATTTCATTCCCTGGCATGTTGTTATGTGGTCGTGAAAATTAAGCAAATTATTAAATGAACATGAGATCAATATTAAGAGACAAATTATTGGGTTGAATCATCAGGTTTATTCCTCATCGTGGCTTACGAGAAATACTTATGCTTTCATCAGATCTCGTTGTGCTGATGTTACAGCGTCTAGAACATAACTGAAACAAAGTATATGAAAACAGTTGTAGCTTTATATAGGGCTTTGAGTATGGTATTGGAACTTCACGCATGATGTTATGATCAGACCTCATATAGATCTAACTAAAATTCCATTTCAAGTCAAACACATTCTACATTTACAGTTACAGTACTATTATAAATTTGGTTCATCCACTTCAAGGTTGTGGAACTCAAATCTTGGGCAGCATATCCAAATCATTTTTATATGAATTTACTTCTAAAATCAAAATTTTAAACAACGAACATCAATCTACTATATGAGTATGCACTAATGAATAACATAATATTTATCAGAAATCTAGACACCACCTTAGCATTTTTAACAAGTTAACATTGTTGTCTAAGGCGATTATTATATGCCGGCGGAATTCCGTTAATAATGCGTTACACACACACACACACACACACGTCGGTCGACAGCGCGGTCAAGCGACGCGTCGCCGCGCGGCCGAGCGGCGCGTCGCATGTTGGATGCAAGATGCCGTATTATTGCGGGAGCCGGAGCGGTGCGGGAGTGCGCGTTAGCCATAGTCGACGTCAATCCGCGCAGAAGGCGCTTAGTCCCGCGCGCCCGCGGACGGCGGCCCCCGGCGCCGTCTGATCATCGCCTGATGAGTGAAGTCTACCAACCCGCAGTTAGCCAGCGTGCTGTAGGCTTCACCCTTTTAATTCTAATTAGAGCCCCATGGTCAGTATTTGAATGATAGAAGGCTGATAATGATGTTGCTGGAGTGTCGGTCAGTAGATATAACTTTGTGACAATAAATATAAGTTACATCCTTAACCTTATTCCCCGGCGATCTTCGCTCCTCTAATCTCTTCTTTTTATAATCTAAAATGAAATATACTATATCAATAGAAAACTTATGTAAGACTTAAAGAGAAGAGAAATAAATATATGAAAAAACTTACTTCTGCTCTTTAGATTGGTATTTAGTTTTCCAACATTAGATTTCTGTTGCTGATAAACCTAATGATAAACACAAATAAGAAATGTAATGTGAAACAAATATTAGTTGTAAAAAACATATAACAATTAATATTTAAAGATAAGGAACGAGACCACTATGTAACGGTTAAGGCGTCTGTTTGATTGGCAACAGTATAAGGGCTTAATATTGTAGGAGTCTGTATCACGATTAAAACTTAATTTAAATCATACCTGAATTGTTGGAAACATGTGTGGT
>DWEI01005776.1:0-10565 GCA_018245875.1 Mysoria ambigua | reverse complement strand
GAATCGTGGGAATGTTCTGCATTCCTCTGCCTACCCCTTCGGGGATTACAGGCGTAAAGTTACGTTTTAGTAGTAAATTATAATAAAGTAAGTTAATAAAATTAATACTCTACAAGACAAGCATTCTACGCAAACTTTTGAATTAGGCTAATCGTGAACATACTGGGGCGAGATTCGATTCTTACAGTACTTTGTCAAATAAAATTAAGAAGCTTTATTAAAGCTTAATAATTTATTAATTAAGAAGCTTTATTGAAGCTCTTAAATACATTATATTTTTATAAATATACTGCCAAGGCAAAGTCAAAATTGTAACGGCTTTGAACATTTCTCGTAGAGACTTACGACGTCGAAGAACATAATGCCATATGACATTACACTGTGAAAATAACTAAGTACACAAACCTAGCAGTGGCTATGTCAGTTAGTTGTCTGATTTTCTATACAGCATACGCTGCAGAACTAAGTTTATTAGACAAGCAGTTATATAAGAACAGGCTTCGTGATATGGATCGTAGTGTTTGTTATTTTTGTTATATAGCGCCAGTACCTACACTGAGATTACCGAACGTCAAAAATCTGCATCTTTACAAAATTAACCTACTTTTGCAAGATAAATATATAATTAACAAAATATAAACATGTCACGCCTGTAATTCCCGAAAAGGTAGGCAGAAGAGTGTAGTAGACTCATACGATTCAGCAGTTTAATTTACGTGATGAGTCATTGCCAGACACCGGACAAATATTCAGACTCCACAATAATAACAAAAACAAGGAAATGCAACAAAAACAAGGAAACAAGAAAAAAAGGCCCGGGATTTTAATTTACCACTTCTCGATTAGCAGTCACATGACCAACTAACCGTCTTAAGTGAAGTAACTTAATCGCAATTACGCATTAACGTAACAACTCAAGGGCGGTAACTTGAGCGGACTAACTTACCAACTTAAGCTGGATATATTAAGCTGGCTAACTAAAGCGGGCTAACATAAGAGGGTTAACTTAAGCGGTCTAAATTAATCGGTCTAACTTAAGCGAGTATACTTAAGCGGGCTAACTTTAGCGGGCTAACTTTAGCGGGCTAACTTAAGCGGTCTAACTTAAGCGGGCTAACTTAAGCGGTCTAACTTAAGCGGTTTAACTTAAGCGGTCTAACTTAAGCGGTCTAACTTAAGCGGTCTAACTTAAGCGGTCTAACTTAAGAGGTCTAACTTAAGCGGTCTAATTTAAGCGGGCTAACTTAAGCGGGCTAACTTAAGCGGGCTAACTTAAACGGGCTAACTTAAGCGGGATAACTTAAGCGGGCTAATTTAAGCTGGCTAACTCAAGTGGGCTAACTTAAGCGGGCTAATTAAAGCGAGCTAAGTTAAGCGGGCTAACTTAAGCTGTCTAACTTTCTAACTTATTCAAGTTTCTAAGTAACTTAAGTAAGTTAATTTCACCTAGTTTATATTGCCTATATTTCGCCAAGTTTATAATGTTTATATATTGACTGCCTCGTTGGTCGTGTTGGTTGCAAGGATTAGTCGCAACGTCCAGGGTGCGCCGAGCAGTGTATGTTGGTATTTATTTAGACGGTCGCCGCTCGGGGAGCCTCCTTCCACGCACCCCACCAACCAGTGCGAATTAATCAAAAGATTCTTATTATTAAATATAGTTCAGATGTAGAATGTAAATAAAACTTCCTATTGACAATAAAAAACATTGATATATTTGTTTACATAACGTTACATACGTTAATGCTACTATATTAAAGTCTTAATATTAAATACAAAATATGTTACAGTAAGTGCATGTATTTAATAACCAATTTTAATATTTTTATCCTTTAATTATTTATGGACACCGCAATGGCATTTAAATATTTGATGAATATCTCGTAAAGATGAATTCTGCATTAGATTAATTGCAAATGTTTTTTCAGCCTTGAGGACTAATCTAAAGTATTCATGTCCTAATATATCTATCGCATGTTCGATACTAAGACACTATTACCATCATTAATTGATGTAGCGCATGTGAGCGATTACATGACACCATGTACAAAGTGTTCTATCATGATTTAGTTAACTTTATTCATAATTCACCTTACCGCATAACATTCTAATAAAAATCACTGATCCGACAGCAGCTCTTAATTTGTGTCAATAAAAGATAGAATTATAAGATCATTAAAAAACTTCAACAGATGATTTAAGGCTCATTATTAGCACTCCAATATAAAATTATGATCACTATTCTAACACTAAAACAATGTAGTCAAGGGTTAAATGCAAACCATGATTTTGACAGATTCACCCTAATTTAACACACACTTCAAAGCAGTGTTTCCTGGTCTTTTTGCCATGTGCCATGCCCCGCCATAACCTTTCTAAAAAATTTATGCCCCTTATGTAACATACATTATTTTTAACATTAAAAATTGTTTTTTTTTTCAGTTAACAAATATAAATGATAGGTTCTAGGAAGAAATACCTAGGAAATCGTTAACAAAACACAGTCAGTAAAATTTCAAAACATGTAATTAAAAAAAAACTGAATTCCCGCAACCCCCAACTTTGGGGCTGTGGGCCCCATCTTGGGGAACACCGCTTTGAAGTGTAAGAAGACTAGAGCCTAATGTGACACAGATCCAACACTACATAATTACGTACAGCACACAATACAACAGTGTCTTTGCTTGTATTGACATTAAGGGGACTTAGAAAATTCTCTTTGATAGTTCCGTATACATCGCTGTATATAAAGCGATACATGTGGCCTTATTCGAACTACATATTAATAATAAAACATTCTATTAATTACACTGTGCTGATTCAAATTAATTCCTGTTCCTCTTCTCCTTTTTCAACATTAATATTCACATCATCTTTCATATTGCTCCATTTTGCATTTCTCCATTGAGTTTATAGCATAACTTTAAAAACTCCTATATTCGTCTATTGTCTCCAGCCTAACAAGCCTCTTAAGACAACACAAGACCTTCGTAGCCCAAGCCATCGGGATCGGGGCACTCCATCCTGTTCCTCAAATGTTGGAGTGTGTTGTGGAAATGCTTAGTTATCTGTTCCACTTCCTCGGACTGATCCAGGTTAGCCAGCTCCTCGCGGATCTTCTGTATTACCTGAAAAAGAAAAAAATTCTAATCTTAATTCATACTAGTCTCTATTCACTTCTTAAAGATTTAAATAACTCAACATACTTTGATGAGCAAATCTTGCTTCTGAGTTCTTATCTAGACAAAAAAAAAATTGCAACCAATTTATCGCTACATACAAAGACACTCTAGAATGTTCATGGATAAAACTTGCTTTGATAAAAATCAACTTGACACACAACTTGTATGTCAAGTTGATTTTGACAGGTTGTAGATAAGCTGTTGGGGATCACATGGGGTGGCACGTACGGCGTCGATGAGCGTGGTGGTGAGCGCGGCGTTGCCCCGCTCGCGCAGCAGCGCGTAGCGGCCCAGCAGCTCGGCCAGCAGCTGCGCCTGCACGCCGCCGTCCATGCACTGCTGCGCCACGCGCGCCGCCTTCTTCAGGCAGTCCAGCGCGCGGCCCGGCTCGTTCAGCGGCCACTGCACAGCGCGGGGGGGCGAACTTAATGTCAGACGACCTTAGAGAATAGTGAGCGTTCGAAAAACATCATGATAAGCCCATAAAGAACGCTATAATAAGTAGGATTAAACGATTAAAACCTTCGAACACACGATGCGATTTTCAAGCGCGCCCGCTGTGGTAGCGGTACCGCGGTTTTATTTAAAACTGACGAGTGCGGAAGTCTTTGCTCGGGTGGTTGTTTGCATTTGATCGAGTTGTTCACGGGTGCACTTTAGCACCGCTGTTGCGAGAAGCATGGTAGATGATATTTGAAAAATGCATGTTAGGGGGAGTCAGGCGCCGCACCGGCTGGCCGTCGCGCGGCGGCTTCCAGAACAGGTGCGCGCACAGCGCCACGGCGCGGCTCTGGTCCGGCTTCTTCAGCAGCTTGCCGGCCGCCAGCGCGGACGCCGTGCGCAGCGGCGCCGCGTTCTCCGCGCCTGCGCAGCGCCGCTCATGTCACGCATCGTATACATTCCTCGTTACCAAATTAATTATTCTAGCCAACATAGATACATTAAAGTTATGTAATTTAGGAATGCCCATTATAATTGCCTATTATCAAAGATTATTGATGGTATTGCCGATTATTGTGCACCAAAATGTACTAACATTTTTTTCTGTATACCTACCGCGTACATATAAAAAGTAAAATGAGCATTCGTGTAACAATTTCCCGGTAAACTGTGCTATTGGGCCCATCGAGAAAGGCGCACAGAGAGCTTTCCTTCAAAACCGCGACACATTGGCCACTACCCCACTGTTGAAAATGCTTCTAGCCGACCTAGGCTTCCAGGCGAACCACTATCCTGCCGGCCGAAGCAAGAACCAGGAGGCTCACCGAAGCAGTTGATCTGCTCGAAGGTGGCGATGATGAGCGTGATGGCGGCCAGCTGCGCCTTGCTGTCCGACACCTCGTCCTCGTACAGCGAGAACGCCTGCGACAGGTACTCGTACGCGATCGTCTCGTGGTTCGCGAAACCGATCTCGCTGATCGCCAACGCGCCTTGGAGATACAACCTGCAAACAGATAATACACATAATTATATCAGATTATAGTACGTACATTTAGTATGTACATGTTGTATTTGTATGCGCTAAGTTGGCTTTATGAAATAAATTTTCCACCGACGAGCCTACTGGATAAGATATTCCAATATGGAATAAGTAAGGCCCTTGTACAACTGATCATATCAATTTTTACTTTGTATTTTCTGTGTATATATAAAAATTAAAAGTACAGCCAATGCATTGAACATATTTATTTGTTTTTGGGTGCCTTAGTATCAATATGAATGGTATCACTTAAATTATACCAACATATTTGCACTGACGCATTTATAAAAAGTTTAGAACGTTTATTTTGTAATTTTGTATCAACGGCAGTTTATAAACATGCTAAAAATCGCTTTCAAACAATCAATCAGTTTGAAAAAAAATGGTAAAAGAAATACCTCAAAGGTAACTCAGCTAATTCAGCTTTGACAAGCATGCTTATGGTCTGATGGCAAAACTGGAAGATCTTCTGACACTTCTTCTCCCACATTTCGTCCTGCACATAATATTTAGTTACCAGAAACATTCAGTACAAATTGTATACTTACTATGGACATGAAGAACTTCATGAAAATAAAATGGCATTATAAAAACGACTCGGCCATTTGACTTACATCACCAAGAAGCGATGAAGAATACTGCTGTAACTATGCAAAAGTTATATGTGATATATGTATAACAGTGATACAAAAAAAATATAGATAATAACTTCATCATCATCAAAAGACTATATTAGTCCATGCTGGACCCTCCACTGTTTGGCTTCCCTTAAGCGGAGTCACCGTGTCCATTCTCAGCTTCCGGCGCGACGCCGTGCCCCCTGCCACCGCCGCTGTCCACCAAAGATATCGGTGTCTATGGTAGATAAATACATCTATCAAGTTCAAAGGTAACCATAATTATTCACCTGGTCTTTCAGGTCTTTGTAGATGAAGGCCAGACGGTACGCGTGGAACACGATGGGCGGGAACGTGTGTTGGATGCGCCACGCCCCTCCGCCCTGGAGGGCTTTCCTGGCCGCGCTCAGGATGAGGTACTGTTGATCGGCCGAGTCCGATTTGAAGTGGTGGATCAACCTGAAAGAAAATTTTGTTAAAAGAAATGTAGAAGCTAAAACACAACACAGGAGAATAATAAATTTAAGTATTGTATCACATCATCAGCATGCCACTGACCTCAATCTTCAGCTTTTTGATTTGAACCAACGACTGACTAATAAAAATACAAAAAATGGTACACAGGCGAATCATCTGTATATATATAATTAAACCAACACAATATGACATTCATATCAAGAAAACTACAAAAGTACTCACGATAGATGAGTAATTCAAAAGCCTACCTCGCCAACAACCCCTGCTCCTCCATAAAGTCCTCGGCGTCCGGCTCCGGAGCGCTCTGGTCTGCTTGGTCCTTCACTAGCACATCCAACATTGACAGCACCGACTCCACCTGATAGAAATACAACAGAACGCTAAATATAATAATTTACATAATGATATTATATTTGACTGTCTCGCTGGTCGGCTGGCAGCGACCGCTAATGCCGCACGGGTACTAGTGGATTTTTCTGACTAACATTTGTATTCATTACTGGGACTATGGATTTATACCCAGTGTGTGATAACAGATTGACCATCAATTCAACTACGGGACTCCTCTTTTGCCTATGCCACTCCTCTGCCTATGCCATAGGATATAACAGGCTTGTGATTACGTTTTAATTCTTAATTATACACATGCCTACTAGTCGCGCACTATTCTCATATCATGAGCAAGAGTAGAAAAGATATTTATGTTTATCTTCAAGGTGTGACGCCTATGATATTATCAGCTGCACTTGCATCCTCCGGTGTGGTGACCAGCGTGTCACTGTCCAGCACGTCGTTGATGAGGTGCACGGCTATCATCAGCCGGCCGGGCACGTTCAGCCGGTTGATCAGCGGCGCGTAGTTCTGTAGCCTGATGAGGGTCAGGATGTTCTTATAGTGGTCTGCCGGCAACTTGAGGATCTTCATGAGCTCTTTGAACACTGGGGTGCTGTGCTCCAAGTGGGGTTTGCCACTGTTAAAAAAAAAGTGTTTAAATTAATATTGTCACATTTCAGGTCGGTAGAAAGCATGTAATGCTAATTATACGAATCCTTACAGGATAAAAGTGTGTACAATGATTAGAATTATAATTATTAATTGGAATAATAAAGGATATAGTGTTTGTGTTTCCCAAGAAACAAACCACATGCCTCTTTAAACAAAATGTGCATAGGTGTATACAAGGCATACATGTTAAACCATAGAGTATATCCTCGCTTCCCGTAAGGTGATACCGAATAAAAAAAATGTGTTTTTTTGCCGCTGTATATGCCGCTATATCTTAATTCCTTTACCTCATGCCCGGCTCCATACCGGTATTGTCCACTCAGTTCAATTGAGCTAACATAGTATACAAAGCCAATACAATAAATGCATTTGACAGTTTGGCTAATTTGGACTGACCTACATGACTTGAATATATTTTTGTAACATGTTCTTATTAAACGTCATGTATTTATTGCGTGCGTGAATTTCATTAATAAAAAAAATGTAAATGGATTGATAAAATATTTTTAATCTTAATTTAATTATGCTACTCCTTGTTTAATCTTTAAGAATTTTGAGTTGATTATGATTTTATTAACTGCCTCGTTGGTCGTGTTGGTTGCTGGTGCAACTGCCGATAGGGAGGTTCCGTTGTCGATTCCCGGATCGAACACTACAAAAGTTTTCCAAGTTAGATTTTCTAGCAGTGGTTCAGAGTCTGCAATGTGCCCGATGCATGACAATAGGCTCACCAACTACTCCTAGGTAGGTAATAGGTGGTACTTTTATCCTTATCATTTTTATAATGACCTGATCGCGTCGGATCCCTCATGCGGCAGGCAGAGGTTGCGCGCATCACCCACCAACAATAAAGTACATACGTGCTCTGGTGTATGTCCGCGCAGATCTTGTCCGTGTGCGCCAGCACGCGGTCCACGTAGCTCAGCCTGTCGGGGTGGCAGCGCTGCGCCAGCTTCAACAGCGCCAGCTGCAGGCTCAGCATGTCCTCCGGGGGCATGTCTGTACGACTCTGTGACATGTTACAGTTCAATAAATATTCGATTGGATGTACATTCGCCTGTAATATGAAACTGTGTGTAAAACATTTTACTGTATTAAGTAACATCACGCCTGTAATGCCCGATAGAGGTCGGCAGAGGAGTGTAGTACAGCCGCGTTACACCAGTTACGGTTATGTCCCACTATGGAATAGACGGCGAGTCCGTTGCCATACACTGGACACGGCCAGACTTCGTACTTCGTAGCCACTACTAGAAAATAGTTACGGACAGAAGTAAAAATAGAGACAGGCAGTTACATTTGCTCTATATTTTTATAATCGTAGAAATTGTGTCCAGTCATAAATGTAGAGGTTTCTAGGCTTTCATATACAATTCCATGAAAATCACTACAATATTGATTTATGCAAGTAAATAGTAATGTTTTAAATATATTCTAATACTGTCATATCGAACAAGGTACAAAATAGCCGAATTGCCA
Source organism: Mysoria ambigua (assembly GCA_018245875.1). Classification (NCBI taxonomy): domain Eukaryota; kingdom Metazoa; phylum Arthropoda; class Insecta; order Lepidoptera; family Hesperiidae; genus Mysoria; species Mysoria ambigua. The sequence goes on along the minus strand of DWEI01005776.1, from coordinate 2,325 downwards.
ATGGGAAACATTAAAACCCCTCTTCTTAGCCAAAAATATTCATAGTGTGTCTGACTAAAGTGATGTCATTACCTGTGTGATGGCCGCTACTTGGTCAGAGAACACCTCAAACAACTGCACCTCTTGCTCCTTGCCGTCTTCGAGGAGAACACTTAAGTTAACATTACCCTCATTCCTCTGTAAAATTAAGAGTTAAATAATCAAATAATGAATCTATGTCAAATGTGCTATGATTTGGCAGCAATTATTACTCCATATATTTTAATTATGTCTTTTTGTTACAATAAATTATTCTTTTTACCTGGCTATATGAAGCAAGCCTCTCTATAAGTGCTATAATGATGTTCTTAATGTTCACACCGGGTTGCAGCTCTGCGCAAGATTTCAAGAACGGCTGCAGGTTGGCCAGGTGGAATTCGTCTGGAAACACCTGTGAAATGGAACATGTGATTCTTAAAATCTAACTAAATAACGAAAATAACTGTACAATTAAAATGGTCAGAGATTGGTTTGAAAACTAAAACAGTGTGATTGGCAGCTGCTAATAGAAAAATAATGACCAATCTTGGAAGATACCTGTAAACATGGGACTAAAACTGTCACTCCATGTCTAACTTTGTTTGCCAGCTTGCTACTTCTTTGCCACTGTTCATGATAATGGAATACTGCAGTCAAAGAAAACTTTAAATAGAATTTATTATCTCCACTTAACTGACCAGTTGTGTTTGTATTGTTGTGTGTTTGTTGTGGATTAAGATGTGGAGGTTAATGTAACACATAAAGCATTCCTGGTAAATATGATAAACAGATCCAACTTAGGCATTAGGCATTTCAAGGAACTTCTAACTTGACTTCAGATTATTAATTGTGCAGAAAGTAGTTAGGAATTATGCAGATTTCTTCTGTAATATTTAGATCTTTAGTTTCCAAACTGATTGTTGGATTGTTACCTGTATGATGCATTCCATGAGGTACTCTTGGGCGATAGCGTCCCGGCAGCTGACCACCTGCTCCAGGATGCCGGGCAGCACCAGCCGCCGGTAGTCCTCCACACCCACGGACTCCAGTTGTGAGAGTCTTACCAGGTTCGTTCCGACCAGAATGCGGAGCTCTGACCTCTCGCGTTCGCGACGTTCCTTATCCCTAACATAATATTATTAATATATGAGGACGTGGCACACTCTGGGGGAGGCCTATGTTCAGCAGTGGACAGCTATAGGCTGCTGCTGCTGCTGCTGCTGCTGCTGCTGATGATGATGATGATGAGGACCTGGCCCTTACAAAGTTGGTCAACAAGTTATTCATTAGTATTTTATCCTGAATTTACTCTTAAAACAAATATCAATTTGTAAACAAAAATTCAAGCACAACTTCATCATTTTAAATCAGATTCTTATTTAAAAAAATAAATATTTTTTTTTAAATTTACCTTGAATGTCCTTGATGCTGCATTCTCACCCACAACTTATTCATTTCGGCGAAGTTCATTAGTACAAAGTCGATGGCGTCTCGAACCTGAGATTAAATTAAATTAACTTAAAACTTCCCTCTAAGTAATCCAATAAATTAATTACATGCAATTTTGTTTTTAACGAGACACTCACAGTGCCTTCGTTCTCGTTAACCGCCTCGGCGGTGTCGGGCAACACATTCCTTGTACACTGCAACAAGTAGTTCCTCAGGAACAATCCCCGGAGAGGATGCTGTACACCTCTGCACATTTCCACTAAATCCTGTAAATTAATTATATAATTTTCATTATTTTGCTCAGAATGACATGCACTAACAATTATTGGTCAAAATATAGCCAGCACATTTGTATGACATAAAGTTTTTGGGTTTTTACCTTTAAAAGATCCCGTCTCAGGTTGGTGTTGGTCTTTATATAGACCAGACCCACAGTGATCAGCAAATACAGCCTCGGTACAATGTTGCCAGCATACTGCACCAGCTCATACAGGTCAGCAACCTTCCGACCCTTCTGGAACTCTTCCAGAAGGTATAGTTCCAAATGGCGGAGCTCATCTGTTATTGCCATATCTGTGCTTGGTGGTTAAAGAACATCACTCTATTCGAAAAGAACACATTATGTTGAAGACTAATGTTAAAACAATGATGCAATATCTGCTGTAGGACTTACACTTAGTATATTGCAGTTTAATATTGAGTATTCATAAATGAAAAATTTCATTCAGTTTAGACCATATTACATACTCTTAGAGTAATTCAAAATATTCAAACACATATTCATTAACCCTTAATTTGATAAAGTCCGGTGTGACGGACACTTATTTGAAATAAATCCTGCCAAGTTTTTATTTCATG
>DWEI01005775.1:0-10566 GCA_018245875.1 Mysoria ambigua | reverse complement strand
ATTGCGTTCCCCGAGGCTCAGACATGGTGACATCTAGTTAAGGGCATACTGTTGGAAATGCGAGCGAACGAACCGACAGATCTTGTTTCCCTCGGGTAGTTACGGTACACTATAGGTTTGCTTCCAGGTGAACGATTTTAGCAATGTCGATTTTGAGGTGAAAGGATGGATGTCGTGTCGTAATACTCTAAGGGCCGCATTGAATTCAAATTGGACGCGTGGGCGCTGATATCCTTGCTGTCTTTATTGAACAACACTGATCTTTACGTACCGGTGATAAAATTGAATTTGCTATGTTCAAAATTTTTTTTTGAAGCCTATCTACTGTTATTAGTCCCAGAGGCGCCGGCGCTGGTCGCTCAGTGATGTAATACTGTTACAGGGAATAGTATGTTTCTTTGTGATCGGATATACAACAGTTCGGTATTAGTTCTGATAGAAACTGATAAAGTTAATCAGTAGGTACTGGTTAGAATCATCAATGTAAAAAACCTCTTAGTTTAGTGTCACCTAGTTTAGGGTTAAATTTCGTCTACAAATGTAGATGTATGTAAATTCAATGCTTTACGCGTCATATCCGCTTATGCTCCATGCGGTCGATATGCCGGTCAAATAACAAGCTGCAATGAAGGAAGAGAAATTTGAATCTGAGCTAATTGTCGCTTCACGCCAAGTGGCCAGTAACTTCAACTTATCGTCGGTAGCGTGGATTCAATTTGTTGGATAGAACCTTATATTGTTGCTGTCCATGTTCGATACTAACGTTACTATGAAAATGATAACTTCATTATCTAAATACCGCTGGCTTGATTCCTAGTTTCTTACAACGATGTTCTTCATAATGAGCTCCCGCCAGTTGCAACAAAGTCTTTACCTCTACCTACCTACCTACCTCTTCGAGGATTACAGGCGTGACATTCCTTTTTTTTTAATTTCATTTAAAGATTTTTTATTCTATTTAATACCTACATAATGAACAAATTTTTCTCCAGACCATCCATTTTATATAAGTACAAAGTAGGTATCTATATAGTTTTGTGCACGAAGTATTCATTTTAGGCTATCCCCAAGAGAAATTAAAGCTTTATTGGGCACTCAGGCTACGCGCCTAATTCGATTATGTTTTTAGTAAATGGGATATATTTTTATGTTTTTAGTAAAAGGGATATATTTTTATGCCAGTAACATATACAGTATAATATGTACAATGTCCTGATTTACTAATTGTTTAATACAATTCTATATAATATTTGTCTCAAACAGAACAAATAATCGTCTTTAAAAAAAGTCAAAAAGTATCTTCCTGAGTAGTTCCAGTCTCAAAGATCTTCTAGGCCTAAAATTCTGCCTAAAAAAATAATCGTTGGTACAATAAACCGGAGGTCTTGTATGCAATGCATACAAAAACTTACTATACGCCTGTATGCGGATCGGTCGCTCTCGGTATATCTTCACCAAGTCGTGATGGAAATTACATGTGCCTGATCGTATGCTGATAGCGATTCATAAAACTGGAAAAACTGTACGAGAGCTACATTGAGATCAAAATATTTATTTCATCTCTTGCAAACGATCGAAGACTAACACAGGTGTTAGTGGTTTGGGCGTTCTCTAAAACAGATGATAAAAGACGTTAGCAGAGCAACGTGTCCAAAGAAACACAATATGCACTGAGGTTTCCCCAACGCTGTGTGAGACGCATTTAGCCCGACGGTCTAAAATAGGACGGATGTAGCCACGCAATAACAACAGGGGGGGTTTCCTTTGAACCGCCAGTAGCAACGACACCGGCCGAGCACGCACCGCGGCTTCGGTGATATTGGCCTCGTGATCAAACCACGGCACAGGTGGTCGGTGTTTATTCTATCCCTCTATCACGGTTTACAGCTTGGGGGAACACGCGCGATTCGAAAACAAACACGATGATCGTGTTATCGCAAGCTTCTAGAATCTTCGCTTCCGTCACAAATAGTTATGATAGGGAACGTGTACACAAAAAATATTTATGGGTGGTAAATAAGTGTGCGTAGGAATTATGGGTTACAATGACATGCAAATGGCTGTATTTCTTTTAGTGAGTACGGGTATTGTTCAAATTGCTCTATTCGCGGTGCCTATACAGCTTTTTACTGTTTTAATAGCATCGACATAATTGAATAACTCATTCAATAAGGTCTAGCCTCCAGGAGGGTTCGCTAGTGCGGGCATTCTTAATTTAATTACGTAGAGTACCACGTTCTAGGGTTGTCACAGGAAAGTTTTTTTTTTATATTCAGTCAAAATTTTAGAATAGGATCATCGGAAATAATCGGATCTAGTATTTCAGAAATAATCAACGCTGAAGATAATAAAAATGAATCGCGCAAATTATTTCGAAAGAATTCTGGAGAATCGAAAAATGTGATAAAACAGATTTATGACATACAAAATCGCATGAAGAAACAATGTTTTGTTATTTTTTTTTCATACTTGCAAGATTATTTTTATTCATACTTTAGAAAAAAACATCAATAAATGTTATTCCACGTTATCGATCTTCTGTCAACCCTAACTCTAGCACCCCTAGCCAACGACGCGGTGTTATAATATACTCCATTATACTAACGAACCACGATGGCTGATGCGAAAATGACCACTGAACACGTAAAGGAAGTCTGGTCACCTCTGCTAGCAGCCGGTCCGTTGGGTCGATTATAATGGGGAAACTTGCGGAGTATTATAAATCTACAGGACCCACATTGCATTATGTGGGCAGGAACACTATTTTGTTCTACATTCTACTATTGTTCATCAGTGACTCTTGCAACAATGCAACAACGAAGTTTCATTATTAATTTAATTAATTGACGTCTTACCAGCGCATGACGCAATTTGCACAGCATGCAGCAATTGCGTATATGTAACACGCCGTGTTGGGGTTTTATTAATTTAATTAATTAAGTTACTCACATCAACGCTGCTGTGAGAGAGGACGTGCAGACAAAGGCTGTTTTTATCTGTAGTTATGTTCGCACCGCGTCTATAAAAATGGAAACAATGTAACGTAAGAAAACAATTGAGCAAAAACATTTTCTCAGGTCATCAATGCGATGGATTCAAATTCGAATTATTTCGAATCCCACGGCCTTGACCACGTTACATAGACATCGTCCGTCTGCCCCCCCCCCCCCCCACTCCTCCCACCGTGACACTCTGTTTATTTGTTCAGTCCGCTAACAAGAATACCTTTTGCCGGGCCTCATGTTTACATCAGTTGTCTGGTCTTTCATCACATTTATAATTCGCTAGCGAAGAACGAATAGGCTGAGAATTTTTGTGAGTCATGCATTTTTATAAATGTTATGTCTTTCATTCCGTGTTCAAATTTCTAGTAGCTGCCTGGTACATAGCAGTATGTAGTATTGTATATTTTTATGCTCTAAAGATCCATTGGTATGTCGGTTGGCAGATTGACTGAAACGATGACGTCACAACTTCGTCCAGAAGGTATCCTACACTGTTTAAATAGTTTTTTTTTTGGATTGGATTGTTGGATTGAAATACAACAACTGTTTTAACTCAGACATTGTTTATTACTGAGATGAGTGTATCCAGTACACTGACAGTATGAACTATACAATGACCTATGTACAGCGAAGTATTCACGGAATCCTTACACTAGTTTAGATATATCCATGTACATCGCTGCCAAGGAACCCAAACTATGACCGTTCAACATTATTACGCGAGTTACGCCGCTATGTCCCTTGACATTAATGACGAGATTAGCTCGTAAGACGTTTGCGCAACGCCGCACTTGACCCGACAACAGTTAAATCCGATTGGCACAGATAAATGGTTTATTTATGACATTTGGCGATTGACATATTTAGATTTCGTCATTATCAGCCCCTGTGTTAGAAATAATCAGATCATATATTTATTGTGCATTTAGACAATTTAAAAAATCAATGGTTAGTATATTTCTGCTTGTGACTGACTACTCAAGGTATATTTAACAGATACAATTAGTAACGGATAACGGCTTGTTTACACAAGAACTCTAAGGTGTGTAAATATCATCCCGATGTTTTCCATTACCGCTACAGCTAGTCTTTCTTTTCGTCGAGTTGATTTCTGATGATGTGCGATCAGCCATCGCGGTGAAATCATTAGTGGCAATGTCCAGGGTTCGCCGGGCAGTAGTATGTTGGTAGTTGTTTGGTCATAGTCGCCGCTCTGGGTGGCTCGTTTCATGCACCCCAAAGTGCATTCAAAGTTATTCTAAATGGGTGCGCGCCGGGGTTTGAACCCAGGACCTCCGGATGTTAGCATAAACTTCACTACTTATTACTGACATGAGTACGTGGTGGCTATCACTGCTTGCCCGATGTATTCTATTGTTTTCCTTCCGTTTTCAAGTCGCGGCGCGTACAGTTGGCGAGCTGATGTTTTTTCCCGCGCGTCTCCGGCCGAGCGCGGAGCGCGCGCACTTTCCCCCTTTTCCTCTCAATCTCTCCCGCCGCTCAGATGGAAAATGTGACGCGTCACGCGACTCGTGCGTCGCCGTTTCGTATTACCTATGCGTTCTTATGATCCGGTTGGTTGGTTGGCCGGTCGGTCGGTCGGTTGGTTGGAACGCAATTGCGACTGCCGATCGAGAGCTCGTCGGTTCGATCCCCGGGTGGATAAATAATTGAGGTTATTGTAATTTTTAAATACCCAATATCCCCAGAATGTGTTAACACGTGCCCAGTGATGTGTGCCCAGAAGGAGACTTACGCCCTATTCTAAGATAACTCTGATGAAACGTTGAAATATACTACACTCCTCTGCCTATCCGGTTGACGCGACGTGAAGGTAATACAAAAATGTCCGTATTGTCAATGGAATGTTAGCGAATGTTTCGCTCTGACCGTAATTTGTTCCGCTTTTAATCTATTGGCTCAGACCAGATCTGGTGACCTTGATTATGTGTTTTTTTTTTGTCGTACCTAGATATATGCTATGTATAATTTCTTTGGATCAATTCGTTTGCTATGCTCGTGTTGCTCGGCCGTTAGTTATATATATCTGTTAGTACATTATCAAAGAATTTAGTTATTTCACGACACCCAGGTAAAGTTTCCCTTTGAGTGCACCGTTTTCCGTAACCCTATAGCCAGGGACCAGATCGTGTTCGACCGATCGACAGATCACCAACCACTAGTCCAGACCGGCGCCGGCCGCTGACGGGGGGACCGAGTAATTGTACGACGTACGGGATGTTCATTTATTTATAGAACCTTTTATACGAACACACACGTGTCTACATGTTGCGAATGTTGCAAGTGAATAATTGTTGTAGTGAATAGAATGGAAATATAAATAATAATTATAATACGGACTTCTCCACACATTGCCGACAGATCTCAAAGTGCGCACCATGAGCTTATCATATGTGATACGATTAATAAACTACATGGAAAAAAAACAATTGTGCCCACCTACGACCATCCGCCCAGTAGGCAGCAGTACAGAGGTCTCACTGACATCAACCACTAGTGGCCACTACCGACCGTTGACATCTGCACGATCTATGACATATGACCCCATAAGCGAATCTATGACGATGTCACATCGACACATTTATGACGGAGGCTTGCAGCCAATTAAAATATGTAAATTGTGGTTGGTGATTACAATATTGAAATGACATAAAAATGGGTCGACAACTCTACATCCATATGCATAAATTGAAGTCAGTCCAACGAATTCTACTTTCGGTCTCTTGCATAAGAGAAACTGAAAACTCAATAAACGTATCAGCCTTATAGTACGATCGGTATTAGTGGTTTCAAAAAAGAATTGATATAAATAACTTAAGTTGGATTAACCAGTCAAAACACTTAGATTTTTTTGAATAGACGTATAGAATTATTTGCATTATTTTTAGGACAATTTTCCAAGCGCATATCATAATTTATACAATATTGCTTATGGTTTTATTTATGCGTTCGATTTAATATCGTTCCCTTAGTGGCGCGGTTTTAATGCCGATTTACACGTTAAAACGGATTTGAAAGTTCCCTCCGTCCGGTGTCGTTTTTATTCGGCCTCTTTTGCCGATCGGCCGATAATCGAGTCTAATCACATTACGTTTTACAACGTTATGTAATTTGTTATTACGCGGTTATGATATCTCGTTGACGATTTAATAAAACCTCGTGACGTGCGCCTTTCTTTCGTTCGATAATTATCTTTCGACGGATCCGATAAGCCAGTGATTAATGATGTGGTGAAGGTGTTGGGTTCGATTCACATCTTGTGCTAATATTTATGTTTTTTTAAACGAGTACAAATGTAGTTTATTTGCATGTCTGAGTTACCTTAACAGCAATTAAATTCTGGCAAAGTGTTATTGTTTTATGTTATCGTGATAATATGTTAGTTTGTAAATTGGCGCTTGGCAGCGTGGCAAACTTGGGCTTTAACTGTTTTCATTCTAAGAGGCTACCTATGTCAAACAGTGGAATGATATTCTTGACGATGATATTATAAGAGTATTTGTGACGTTGGAATTCTCCAACAATTAAGATCTGATTATATGTAACATATATACGAAAATACTAACACACGTACAATTGAACCTCGACAGATTTAAATAAAAGTTTCCAACGATAATTTTCGTACTGACAATACATGTTTAGACATTTTTCCAAATTACGTAAGTCAGTAATAATATTGCATTGTACTTGATAATTACTCTACAGAAGTGTGCTGAAAATGTAAAGGTGTCAACACATTAATTTAATATAGATAGGTGTGAACACATTAATTTAATATACAATGCGGAGTTACATTTTATGAAGTAACAATGCGATAAGATTAGGCGGGCTTCTATAACTTTAGCGATGACATGTTACATATTTACTGATTGTTTAATATAACTGAATACGTCCGTACCTCGGATAACATGAAGAATAACAATATCTCTCAATTATCAGCGACTTACTCGACATAATATTTATTTATTTATTCATTTATGTACACATAAATGTAAATGATATGAGAAGTAACGAAAGACATCTGTACAAACGCTCTGATAATTATAAAAGAAATCTGTTCCAGCAGAATTCACGAATTATATTAATACAATTACAGTAGATTTTGAAGTGATTTCATGTTGTCGGTTCGAGGTAATGTTAGGAAACGTTCACTAACAAATGTAATCGATTGTTATTAGATGTAATCAGTTTTTCGAAAATTTGGTAATCTCTAGTTACAACGAATAACTAGGTAAGTACTCGTTATCAGTCGTCGCCCAGTATTGAAATATCGCGTCGCTGAGACTGACGTGAGTGCGTGTTGGAGCACATTTATAAGATTTTTGCACGTGGATAATAAGCGTGGTCGTGGCGCCTCCCTCGCCGACGATGGAGGCTCCTGCCGACGACAGCCGCCAAATGAACGCTTTGATGAAGCTGAAGGGATCGCTGGTTTTCTCGTTAGCGAGATTGTTCATCGCGAGCGGGTGAAGTGCGCGACGATTGTATGAGATTATAAATTGGATCTCCATTGTATACCGCTTGTATATTGGACGACGTGCTTGTATATAAATTGTTGTCCAGTCGTACATGAAAGTATTTTATAATTGGTATCATAGACCGCTTCGTTGTTCGTGTTGGTTGCAAGCGCGACCGCCGATCGGAACGTCCAGGGTCAAAATTCTGGGCCGAGCACTATTGGATTTTTCTAATTTAGTTTTCTAGTACTCCCTCGGAGTCTGGATATGTGCCCGGTGTGTGGCAATTTTACCTATTGCACAGTGCGACGTAAGCGTGACAGTTTCTTACACTCGTGTGCCTACCTCTTCGCGCATTACAGGCGTGATGTTGCGTTGTCTGTTAACTCTTTTATATTATTAATTAAACTCATGCTTACTTATTCGCAAGGAATAACTAACTGTACCTGCGTTTCAAAAGACAGATAACACGATTAAACGATTACAAGGCTAATACAATTGTGTGTTAAAGAAAATAAACAAGATGAGTGTTAGTTATATTCGTTCCTGCACACCTGTCGTGTTTCTTCTCCAGTGACCTCTCTCCCCCCTCGCGCGTCAGTCAATACTGACTTCCCGAAACAGTATACACAGATATATAGTTCCGAAAACAGATGTATCAGTAGATATCTGAATTAATATTGCATCACCGTGCGCACTGTAATCTGTAGGATTGTTATGTTTCAATAGGAGGTTCTAGATGATTAGATTCACGGAGAACAATTGAAATAATTGAAGTTTATCTTTTCAAAGTTTGGCATGTAGGCATCATCTGAGTTACGCTATCTCCTTTGCGAGAAGCTCAGAACGAATAGGTCTTAAAATTATTACGCTAACTTGGTTTTGCTAAAGCTCGATTAAAATATAGGACGTGTATATATTTAAACAACACAATATTTTGTTCTAGTTGTCGGCCAGAACTCTTTGTGACGTTTCAACGAAGTAATATTTTCATTATTTTCGGCGATCGGCTATAATCGTACTAGCTCGGTCAAACAAGCTCCCCCACCCTAACGTATTACCTGGAATCTTAGTAAGTAAAAACTCCAAATAAGAAACCCGGTAATCGAAGTTAAGTTCATTCTTTGTATATAATATTATACAGAAATACATTGTTAACGATCGAAAATAATACGAGTTGTCAATAATTATTATATTAATTCGCAATAGTGAGTAATTCGCCAGTCATATTGTAAATTGCGCAGTTAAATTGCAAAATGGACGTAATTGTTGCTTAATGTGATAGTCTTGTCTAGCAACGTAAATGTGTTTAAATATATTATAAACTTCGATTACGGTAGGTTATCGTAGCTGCTAAACAGCAATCATCCTACTGCCGTTTTTTGCTTGAGAGCGTATGATTCACGGACAATGTCCAGGGTGCGCCGAGCAGTACAATGTACGTTAGGTAGTGTTAGGTACTTAATCAGACATAGTCCTCCATAGGGCGGCTCCTTTCAAGCAGCCTGACTTAAATACGTTAGTATTCAGTAGTATGTACATTCGTTTGCATCTACGATAAACATATTGTAACGGTTGGAGTAAACTATTTTTGATATAATTGACAACTGTGCTCTGGTCACTGTTTATATTTGATTATTTAACTCATTAATTGATGATATTTTAATAACTAACAATGTCCTTATCCGTTCCAGGCGAGCCTGCGTCAGCTGGACCTGTCCTTGCTGTCGGAGCTGTGGACGCTGAGCGAGGCGATGGCGTCCTGGAGGCGGCAGCTGGAGCGCGGCCCGAGACTCCGCCCCGCGCCGCCGCCGCCGCCGCCCCCGCACTACTTAAGAACTTAGACTATTGAAGTAGAATAATAAACCATCGCAGCCATTGATTAGTGTTTCAATAGAGTATGTGCGTTACGTGGGAGGAACGTAATAAGTTTGTCGCAAATTACAGCAAAAAGAGTTATTGTTACTGGTACACTGCCGCACAAGGATAAAACAACTTGTACAACATATATGATATTGACCCCAGACCGAATTACATATTAAATTGGGTTAGAGAAAATTCCAGAAATAGTTATCATTTATTCGATTTGGAACAATATTTTCATTGAAGGTTGCAGCAAAACAATACAATGAAATGTTTTTCATTCGTTCTTTCATTCATTCATGTGCAATCAAGTGTTCAATGTTCATAAATGGAAGTAGTGTTAATTACGGACAGAGAACAACACATCGAATACATGCAGCAAATTCAAACCGGATTAATCTAGATCCCACCGGCTCATACCGGTGTTATGTAGTCTGATCTAGCAGTTAGACGTCCGTTTTCCAACTGCTAGGATATAGTAGGAATAGATTTCGATAGTTATGAGACTCAACATAATTTTCACCCTAAACCTAGTATCTACAATGCCGTGATTCCTCATGACCACTACAATTATACAAAAAATAAGAGCCAATTGAAGTTTTACAACAGTCTAGAAGTACTTGTGGGAATTTTCTTCTGACGCTGCCAGTAGTTTTATTAGACACATCTAGTACCAGTTTTAATTCTGTGGCGACATTTATGTTACATGTTGTAAAGCTAGAACTGCTTTAACACTGAGCGAGAAGGACTCCCTTCAAGAGTTGCATTTGACATACTTTTACTATACAATATTGTCCTCTCAAAATGAATAAAATGGCATGTAAAAAGCGTGGATTCAAGAACTACAAGAAATCTCAAATAGCAATGTAGTCTTCGTCGAGATTACTTGTACAACAAAGGTGGCACGGCTCAATAGCACTTGCGTACCGGAAATGATCTCAGGTTAAGCAGCACATATTCCTACAGTTTCCATCGCTGGGCGTGGGTGGGATCTATACCATAGGAAACCTTTAGTTCGAAAGCAATCGTTTTTGCATCATATCAAATGAATGGAATATCTCAAGTATCGAGACTGCCTCGTTGGTCGTGTTGGTTGCAGATGCGACTGCCGATCGAGAGGTCCCGGGTTCGATTCCCGGGTCCAACACTACAAAAATTTTCTAATTAGAAAATTTTCTACTAGAAAAAATCTGGTAAAATTTCTAATAGAATTCTGGTAG
>DWEI01005774.1:0-10567 GCA_018245875.1 Mysoria ambigua | reverse complement strand
TAACTGATCAATGATCACTAGATCAGTTAACCCCGTCAGACGTCTAAGAATGTAATTATAATAAACGTAAAATCACGCCTTTAATCCTCGAAGAGGTAGGCATAGGAATGCCGAACACTTTAGGTAGGTTTTGGAAAAATCGAAAAAGAAGAAAAACTTTGGAAAAGCGGCACGGAGTTCGCTGGGTCAACTAGTAATTATATAACGGTGAGCGTATTACAGTACTCTTCGTTATTCTTCCCTGGATCCAAACGTGATGTCGGCGCTATTTACAAATGTGATGTGATTTTTTAAATGAAAACTAATAGATTATTTTTTTGTATATTATTTTATGTATATTATTTTGGACTCTTAACAATGATCACTTCAGATAAATACTCATAATAATGATATCCCTTTTTCTTAGGTGGTCACAGCACTTTCTTCGCGCTCCTCAACACTTTCGTGCACATAGTGATGTACTTCTACTACATGGTGTCAGCCATGGGGCCCAAATACCAGAAGTACATCTGGTGGAAGAAGTACCTCACCGCCTTCCAAATGGTAAGTGAGAATGTCTTTCCACGAGACTAAATGCAAAAAAAAACTGCTACTTAATATAAATAAGGACCCAGACGGCCATGAAGGCCGTTTATTTTCTCTCTAGAATATACACCGTTCAAAACGAGTTGTGTTTTTTATTTGAACGAATTTTATATGAAATATAACTGTAAATTGATATTTGTCAATATCAATGTACGGTTACTTTTCGATAACTGTAAACACTGCTACAGAACATGAAGAAAAATATGGTGGGCACTGAGAGCGTTCAACGATAATAACAAATGTTAAGGATCAAGGGTAAAAATTCTCGTGAATCATATTCTAAGTGGGGATTAAAATCGAATAATAATGGACGATTACGAGTAGAGAACTTTGAAAGAGGATGTTTTTTAACGCGAGCCATTGCGTGTATTGACGTCAATGCAGAGGATGTTTTTGTTGTTTTTTATGTCGCGCATAAAATTACAGATCCAGTTCGCCCGAGAGTAACATGTTAAATGTGTATTATTTCCCTGAAGTAATACCACACGTGCTGTACTAAAAGCGATTCCAAATTTAATTTTATAATTCCATGTATGAAATTTGAAATGAACTGTCAAAAATGTCACTAATGTCACTATGTCACTAATGTCGAAGAGGCGACAGATGTTGGCTGCGATTAGTGCCGATGGTAGTCCCCAGTACCTTCGTGCCCCTGTTAGTAATGGAGAACGAAGGAGAGTTCTCGGGTACTTGTCCTCATATCAAACCAACTGCTGACGTAGCAACGTGAGCCCTTACCTCAGGCACCATTGAAATGTCTATTGACGCTGGTTTTAATCTATACAAATAATATACTATACAAATAAAATTGTAGTGTGTATTTGTAATAGTAAAATAAATGCATATCTATGTGTGATGTACACACGTTACATATACAAAAAAAAATTTTTACAATTTTTGTGTCTGTCTGTTCGTTTCGGCAAATCTCTGGAACGGCTAGACCGATTCCGACACTGACTGACTGACTTTTACTGACTTTCACTGGCAGACAGCTGCTTCAGTAAGGAGTGACTACAACACAGCCAGTGAGTAACGGTGGCATTCGTCGGCGACAGGTCCAGTTCGTGCTGATCTTCAGCCACCAGCTGCAGGTGCTGTTCCGGCCGTCGTGCCAGTACCCGCGCGTGTTCGTGTACTGGATCGCGATGCACGGCTTCCTCTTCCTGTTCCTCTTCAGCGACTTCTACAAGGCGCGCTACAACAAGACCACGACCGGCAGCAAGTCCAAGCTCACCAACGGCCTTTGCATGGTGAGGCGTATATACATTTATGACTTGAATTGTCGTCACAAATACACCAGTAATGTTTATTGTGGGCTTTAGTATAGTGTGTCACATTATTTATCGCGGCTATGCTATAATATTATATATTTACTGTAAAAATGTGCAGGATAATATATGGTGCCGCTTATTTTAACAAATTTTGACGATGAGATACATTGTGTTATGAGTGCGGTCACTTGAGTGTTATTAAAAATAAACTATAATATATCGTAATATGCTTTGCTATAATATATTGTAGCTCTGTATGTGACGACCTTAATTAAAGTCGTACGTGGCTTGTGAAGACGCTGTTAAAAACGGCAAATAAATTATACAATACAAAATATAACATACACTTAATGTACAATCTACACGAAGCTTATTTAAATAATAAATAATATTATTTTTCAATAAAACTTAATAAACAAGTGCAAAATAGTTTTTGCTATGTCTCACTAATTAGAGATATAATTAATTTATTAGTAAGGTCGACCACGGCAGCTTTGCAGCGATATATAGCGGCATACGCATACTTCCCCGCCCCCCGCCCCCCTCTCCTTCGCCCGACGCCACCTGCGCCGATCGCGAATTGAACCGACAGCGAATGGCTCAGGCGCTCGTTCACGAAACCCGCTACTGTATCGCTGCAAAAATTCTTCGTGAACAATCAGCCTTAAAGTTTTTATGCAATTCAAGCATTGATTGGTCTGTAAATATGACCCAAAACAATGTTTTATCAACTTTTGGTCTTGGTCATTTCGCAACGCTTTATGCTCCACACTCTTGCCTTTAAACTTAACGGTCCGCGTACATATAGGTCGAGAGCGAAAATAACACTTAAAGTCACTTAACAGAGCCCTGTAGCTTTTTCGAGCATTACTCAACAGACAATGATTACAAAACGACATTGAAATATTTCTTCATAATGTTTCATTCAAACATTTTCCATTGTATTTTAATAGTTACTGATCGGCAAGTTTATAATTCCCGATATTTACTAGTGTGTGCTGAAGTATTTAATTAGTATAGCATCAATTTATTTAAATAGTAAACAATACATGTTAATTTCGAAAGGTTAGCTAATGTTACGTTATTCGACCTTTTGCGTACCGTTATGTTATGTATAAAAACACGCAACGGAATAAATTCTATTAATTTAAAACTAATTACATACCATGGAAGTTATATGCAAAGATTTGGTCGATAATAGCACTGCTAACCGTGAGTTGAAGACACTAAGATAATCATATTCTATAGTGAACATTAACTTGGATAAGAGATTTGTTTCGCAGAATGTTTTTCAGCTTGAGGAAATACAAATCAATCGTCATGTGATAGTTAGTGAAAGAAGTTTTTAAGTTCGTCTCCTCGGCGACACTAGCGCCTCGACCGGTCCGACGCACGGAGCGAGCGAGTACAGCGTCGGCGTGGTTCACAGAGCATGGTGGAGGAGGAGGGCTCGCTGAGCGGCAAGCTGGGCTACCGGCAGGAGCCGGACGCGCAGGTGCCCAACTCGTACGCGGCGTCCGCGGCCGACGCGTTCGTGCGGCGCCGCGCGCTGCCCTAGCGCCGCCCCGCGCCCCGCCCCCCGCCGCGCCCCGCGACCGCGCCGCGTTGACGGCAGCGGTCGCTCCTCAGTCGCGGACGGATGGTGCCACGATGTAAAGTGGCGGCACAGAACATCACACGTACGATTTGAATGACGCATGAATTTCTGTGAATGTTATTTGATCATACGTATATGATTGAGTGCTCGCTTATGTAATGGCAGTGCTGCCATCTACGTTTTTATGTATTGATTATATTAAATCAAGATCAAGTTTCGAACAATCGCCCTCCGGAATTGGCCCCGGGCGTCTAAAATACACTACTGAATGACGTTATAAATTAAAAATTATATTCACTCACGTAAAATTCGTTCATGCACAAAGTCCCACTCGTTCTCGGATCTCGAATCTTCCGATGCCTTATAATTTGTAAGTACAAAGTGTTTAATTGTAAGGTAAACATGGGAAATAAGAATAATTTCTTGTGAATTTGTAATTATTATTATTTTTATCGAATATTGTATTAATCTTGTAGGGTGTGTAGGTGCAAGTGTCACCTAAGTAATTTATAAATATTTGAAGGTATCAGTGAGTCACGGGCAATATCTTTGTTGTATATACACACCGAATGCGATTATACCTAATGTGCCCATCTAATTATTATTACAAAAGTATAGTATGTTATAGCTGGTTTATGTAAATATAATTTTTAAACAATCGTTATGAATCAGTAAACTGTAAAGAATGTTACCGCGATGTCTCAGTATGTACATTGAATCCAGTGTCGTTTTAAAAGATTACGATTGTATTATTCTTTCGTATTTTCACCCTGGAGTATTTATTATATGTGTATGTTTTTTGTGCGATGCAAATAATGCAAATGTAACCTAATTAGGACTTATTCCTTTTTATATTGCTTACATTTAAAAATAGGAATGAGGTTGAGGCGTTATAGATTTCATAGTAATTTAATTGTGTGCACTCTAATAGCAACAAGGCGGTAGTTGTGATGTCTCTGTTGAATATTTGTAAGTATTGACTCCTTAGTTGGCCGAGAACAGGCGAGTTCTGCTAAGCGTAGTGTCGGGCTTTCGGTTTGGGTGTCGCGCCGCGTTGTACATGCGCTGTATAGTGAACACGTCGCTTACAATAATATCGGGAGGAGGATTTTCACTGGCGTACGTGTAAGTGGATGGTACATTGAACAAAACTAGACGTAGCGGCGAGCGCGGCGACGGACCTGCTCAAGTATTCGCTGCATACTCACTATTTTGCAACTTATTTATTATTTTAATAAAGTATTTTACAAATAAACAACACCATACTCATTTTTATTTCTTGCACTATTCCTACATCGTGTACAACGGGTCAGTCATAATATCGGGTCCTTTTCTCCGAGCCAATGTATCAAAATGATTGCACTACATTGTGAAATGATGATAAATAATGACGTGGCTTGATGAGATCTGCGGAGGACCGGGTGTTGTGGCACATCTTAAGAAAGGCTTTATATTTAGCAGAGCAACGGCCAAGGCTAATGTCATGATATTTCTTGAAATCACACAAATGTAATGTAATTTACCAATCGCGGGATTGCGTTACCAATTCCCTGAGTCTGGGGCAGTGAATTGTTGCTGCAAAACAAACGGCCCAGAGTTCTGCTACATTCGGACAGAATGATTTATCCTACTATGCCGTACGCACTGATATAAGGGTTGTTAGAAGGTTAAGGTTCGGCTTATCAATCCGCTGTCCAGTGAGGGAATCATGGGCCCAAACACTGGCTGTGCCAGTCCATTGGTTGACCAATGAACTAAGGCTGATAACGAAATGACCATCGGTGTTTAATTAACATGTCCAAAATAATAATAATCGAAGTAGGTAGTCACTTAAATTTTATCCACATAAGTTAGTTTAATATGCTCAGCGCCATTGAGATACCCTGGTATTTTGTTTTTGTGCTCAGCTGATGTATTTTTAAGTTATAACAAATTAGAGGGTAAGTGTTAGGTATCTTAAAGTATGCGATTAAGACTACTAGGGTAAAACCAGGTAATGCCGGTCAGGTGCTAATACCGGTCACTTCAATATCAGGCGTATTAATAAATTTGTTCCCGCGCACGCACACATACACACGGTCCCGCACGGGGCGGCCGATCGCCCCACAGTTTCGAGCACGCGTTAAGAAGACCCGCAAGTCTGTTGTTTTTCCGACAAAGTGATATATTTTTTCATCGGTAGACATTATGAGGTAAGCATTCATTTAGTTAGGTTTTTTACATGGTTAATTGTGATCGTTGTAGCCTAATCGTCAAGTATGGCAAGTAATCTTAGATTTTGAACGTGTTGCATCAGGTTTCTAATCTAACTATATTTCAACGAAAGAACTTCAAGGCGGGTAATGCCGGTTAAGCTGACCGGTATAATCCGCAAGTAATAAAGCTGACCGGTATAATCCGCAAGTAATAAAGCTGACCGGTATTACCCGCGAGTAATTTTCGTCACCACGTATTCTTTTATTTTATTATTGTTTCAGAATGCCTAAAATACGAACCACGTGTCGTATAAAAAGCAACATGCAGCGAAGCTCAGTTGCAAAAAGCTTTTAGATTAGCGAACGAAGGAAAATCAATCAGAGAAGCAGCTCTTTCTGCTAGGTTGGCATTTTGAACGCTTCAAGAAAGACTAAAGAACCAAGAATCGTGACAGGCCACAATTGGGAAGAAATTCAGTTGTCACTAAAGAACAATAGGCTGAAATGGTTTTCTAGATTAGCTTCTTAGCGACAGTATTTTATGGCTGCACATCACTTCAAATTAGAAAAATGGCATACGAATATGCTGTAAAAATAACATTACACATAATTTTAATAACACCCTTGATCTACCTGGCAAGGATTGGTTCAAAGGATTTCTAAAAAGGAACGGTTTATCGATAAGGAAAGCTGAAGGTACGAGCCTAAACAGAGCCACTGCTTTTAACAAAGACGAAGTTGCTCTTAAATTCAACCTTATAAAGAAGTAATGAAAAAATACAATTTTCTGCCAAGTAACATATATAACGTTGACAAGACTGGCATTAGTTCAGTTCAAGACCCTGGGAAAATTGTGACCGAGAAAAGTCAGAAGCGTGTGGGTTCAATAACTACCGGTCTACCGATGAGAGAGGTAAGATTGTCATAGCTGTATGTGCTGTGAATGCTACTGGAGTATACGTTTCTCCTATGCTAATTTATCCACGACTGAAACATTTCAGGGCTTTAGATGCAGTTGGGCCGCGTGGAGCTATCTACAGATGCTCGAAAAATGGGTGGATTAATGAAGGTTCATAGATTGGCTGAAACATTTTACAGATTTCACCAAACCTTCAGAAAATGCAACACGGGTGTGTTGCTTATTCTTAACAATCACAGCAGCCACATAAGCCGGAAGGATATATCTGTGATTTATGATTGAATAAAGCTTGGCCGGTATTACCAACTTGCTGACTGATATTACCTGATATGGTGTACTACGGGTCAAAAATATTTTTTTTATAAATTCTTATTACACTAAAACTATACTATTTATTAATCTCAATGATTGTGATTATGATAAATAAATACACTTAAATTGCATTAGTAGAAAGTGGAATAAAGAAATGTTGATTAATAGATGTTTTCCGATTACCCTACACTAATTTAGACTTTCGGAATTGTGATGTGCACTTCAAGTTATGTCAATGTTTTAAAGTCGTTTTTTCGATCGATATCGACCCATCTATCGTTCCGCTGTTGGAACATGGGTCCCCTCAGAATGACAGAGTTAAGGCTAGATTCTGTCACGCTGACTAAGTGCGCGTTGGTAGAAATCACACACCATAGAGAATATATATTTTTGAGGACTCAAGGTGTGCAGGTTACCTCACGATGTTTTCCTTCACCGTAATAGCAAGTGATATTTAAACATCAAACGCACATTTTTTAAGAGGTGCGCGCCAGGGATTTGAGCCTGGTCTCCCGGAGTTAGAGGTCGAATTTCAAACCAACCACTAGTTCTTTTTTATAATATTATTTTTGTCATTCATGTAATTGTGGGAAATGCGAGTCAGGTGGCATCCATTGTGGTAACTATTACCTGCAACTGAGCATGTTGAATTACGTCATTTTTATTTGTTTCTAGATACCAAAATACGAGTCAGAAAAAATGAAAAAGTTTCCTGGTTTTCTGATACCTGAAAAAGCTATATAGCTTGTTGAAGGAGGTTTCTCTATAAGAAACGCTACTAAAGTAATGGGAATCCCATTTTCAAGCCTTCAAAAGAGCATAAGAAAAGGTCCCAGGAGGTTGCAATAAATATTCTGATTATAATTAAAATTTTTAGTCCCCCCTTTAACTGACCCCATTACCATATATGTCCCCTATTACTATCCATAGCGTACACATATGAAGCATTTTAGAACAGAGTTTTCTTCCGACTTAACATCAGCTTCTGATTTGCTTTAAACCTTAGTAATAACAAAATTATTTAATTACTGCACTTTGAGATGATTACCACGTACTCGGGTCGTACGTAAAATATTCCTATACGCTCTGAATGTACCCAGAAAATATGTAGTTACTGAGTGGTGCAAAAAAAAACAATAACATAAATCGTCTAATGGAGAGTGTTATAGGTGTTACGCTGTAATTATTATGACATTTAAAAACTGCTGCCTTGAAAACTTGAAGGTAAAAACTAAATATTTTTTAATTACAGGCTGCGAACACAAATATAAATCATTAACGATAAACGTGAAAGGTAAGTGTTATTTACTTATAATTGTATTGTTTAAGTACTGTGATTATTAGATCTAAGTATAAAAACATGCATTTCAAGAATAATCGTTGTAACGGCGAAGAAAAACACCACAAGAATAGCTCAGATCAGTTTTCCGTGAGGTTCTCTAAAACGTGTGAATTCTGCCAATTGAACTAAGTCAAGGTGTTGTACAATGACCTTAATCCTCATTGCCACGTGGTTTATGATGATGATAATAAAAATCATTAACCATTAATGTATTTAGCATAGCAAACTGACAACGGTTCGGCCAAGAGATCAAGGCCACAGGACTAGCAGCATGTAATAGCAAGTATTGTAAAAGCTGCACATACAGATGAACAAGAATTTACTTTCTTGATTATAATTTTTAAGAATCAATTCCCCCACAATACATTAACTTCCTCTTATAAAGACATTTAAAGCTCTTACATAAAACAATCCATAAATAAATGCATTTATAACAGAATGTTAAATTTTACACAGGGTTATCTATATTTATTTGTTGTTTAAAGTTTATTGCAGTAACAGCCATTATATAAACGTTTTGAATGATACTATATTATTTTTTTGTAATCAAAATTACAATAAATTTAAATAAATGCAGCCACATTTCTTTTTAACGCACAGGTATCAGTCTTGTCGTCTTTGTTAAAAAAATATTGACCAAGATAACATATTAAGAATGTTATAATAATCTGCTATGTTTTTATTTTTTTATAATACGTGGCTTTTTTGATAGTGGAAGCTGCAATACTAGTTTTTACATCAATATTTTAAACATAACACGTAACTTCACCCTTGCATCTACTAAAGACGTGGACAGAAGAGTGCAGTACACTCGTTCACCAGTTACCTTATATGCCCCATCATGAAATAGGTTGCTTGTTACAATACAGGGCGTACAAATTAGAACTCCGAGCTAGTATTAGGGATTAAAAATATAAAAGAAACGAATATTACCCGACCCTCGGATGGAACCAAAAACCTCTCGATCGGCAGTGGCACTCTCGACCAACTAGGCACATATTTATCTAAAGTACAAATGAAATAAAAAAATACGTAACATATGTAGAGCGAGAAACGAAATAATTCAGAAGCTATGATAAATAATTATTATTCCAAGTTGAATAAAAAAAAATTAAAAAAATGGTGTATTAAACAGAAATTGCTACCTACCATAATGATTATGAACGACTACGTACAACATCGACAATAAAAAGCATAATTAAAAGCAACTATTCGTAAGTAGCTTTACCATTACGCTTTGTTCGATGCGATTCTAAAACCTGAAATGTAACTATAAAAACACAAAAGTGCCGCAATTTTGTTCTTCAACTGGAAATAAGAATCACTAGACCGGAAAAATCCTGACAACAAAGAACTGCTAATACCAATTAGTATCTGCTTATTAATGCGTATAAGTACACATAAACCATTACAAATTGTGATACTGTATTATTTAACGACATCATAATAATTAATATGTATAATCTTAATAAAACCTTGGATTATTCATAGCGGGGTACATAAACCATGTAAATTAGAAGCGCAATTTAATTTTATGCTCGTATTATTATTGGAGACTGTTTGCCCTTTGCTTCCAATTTATACTGAGATTATTCTAGGTGATTATTCAACAATTTAAAAACATTATGCACAGATTACACACGCCTGTACAATATAGCGTATTCTAATGGTACATTCATGTCAATGACCACCGAGTGCAAATATCTCTGTCCTTACAAATCTTTCGTGCTTATTCTATATTCATTATTATCTTCTTGCCCGTACGCTAGCTCAGGATAAGTACGCCGGTTAATAACTGTATAAAAAATGAATTTTCCTTAAAATATTACTTATTTTATTTGGCCAAGATTTAGACTATTTTTTGCGACCGCCTTTAAACATCATTTACTTAATTATCGTTAAAAATAATTATTGGTCTCCTTGGTAATCAACTTTGGATATTATAGCAGTTACAAAAAAACAGACTTGACTCCCATTACACCAATGTAGGGTAAGGGTGGTCACCCGGGGAACAATCTGAGTCAAAGAAATTCTAGCACATATAGCAGACATAACCTTCCGCTGAGTTCCACCCAATGCATTTTGCGTAAGCCCATAGCCCAATTGAGGCATATCAGGCAATTTTTCCACCATCTTTTGTATCGTCATCTTCATAGTCCTTGCATAAGTCATCAGTGCCAACGTCTTATACAGAAAATCGGATACAGAAGATCTGGTAAAGAGGGTCTGATATAGAATCTTTTCTTATTTAATAAATAGTGCAACCATATACTTATACAGGGTGCCCCAGAAAGAATGGATAATCCTGGAATGCCAAGTAGTACAGCTATCGGGTGCTCAAAAAAA
>DWEI01005773.1:0-10567 GCA_018245875.1 Mysoria ambigua | reverse complement strand
AGACTCCGAACCACTACTAGAAAATATAAATTAGAAAATTTTGTAGTGTTCGACCCGGGAATCGAACACGGGACCTCTCGATCGGCAGTCGCACCCGCAACCAACACGACCAACGAGGCATATTTACAACTATTGCTGTTTTCATTTTGTACTTTGTGTCAAAAGGGATACTATAGTACTTTGCTTACAGATGAAGTGTATAGAAACGTGAGACGAGAGTTTAGGATTGGAGAGGTACGTTTAGATTTCACTAGATGGCAATAATAATATAATGTAGTTGGCGAGCAAGAAACTTTAGGATTGAGTAGACTGTCCGCTCAAGATAATGAAATGGGAATGTTATCGAGGAGAGACAAGAGTTTAGAGGCAAGTGTGCGCACCGATGGCGGCCAGCTCGACGTCGGTGGTGTTGGCCATGAAGAAGTGTCCGTAGAAGTCGGTGGCGCGCACGCCGGTGGACGTGCGCACGCGCATGACGGCGTCGCGCGCCGCCGGCCGCGCCACGGCGCGCTGCACGTCGGCCGCCAGCCGCGCGCCGTCCGTCTCCGCCTGCGCACGCGCGCGTCATGCTCGCAACTATGTACAGCTTTCCATTATGCTTGCGCCATCAAAGCGTGTTAGTGTAACACTTGCCGTGAAGTACGTGTACTTGTGCAGCTGGCCGCCGGTGAGCCTCGACAGCTGGCCGATGGTGGCCGCGTCCACGTACGAGTTGTTGCACACGAACAAGTCCACGCACACGCCGGCGGCCGAGCACGCCTGGCCCAGCTCGTTGTATGCTGTCGTCTGTGGGTCTACGAGAGACAAACATCGCGATGGAAAACACGTGTGTGTAAGGTGTTATTTGCATTCCCTACGTTGGAAATGCTATGAAGACACATCACCATATATAGAAATAAATATATTCAAAAATCAATAATATTAAAATTTAAACGTCAGCGTTTTCCATAAATTTGTTATAAGACCTAACATTACACCTGTAATCCTCCAAAATGTAGAGGAGTACCGTACTGTACAGAGTGGATTGCAGTATTATTAAAATAAATATACAGTGTAGTGTTTGTTATAATAGTAACAAAGAGTTAAACGAGCTTGAAAGCATTACTTCAACTCAGTGGCTGAAGTATACATTATATTTGTACTACGACAAACGAAGATCCAAATTTCCAGACCATAATTATCAATACTTAGACCTTTTTAATGACATATAATGATAACAAGGCAAAGGGAAAGAAACTCACTCAAGATTTGTTTCTCTTTATCGGTGCCGAGGAGTTTCCTGTCCTCTCTATTTATAAGTTTCCCGGGCGCGTTGTACGTTGGCAGTGATGTGTGGAACACGAGCAGCTGTCCTGATGTATCTGCAGCTTTCAAAGCTTCCAGACCTGCCTGTAATGCAGAAAAAAAATTAAATTATGAAATTTGGACTAAATTAGACAGTCTCATGGTAAGTGATACATCCATCAGCTAATAGCTGCACATCTTTTAATTAATTAATAAACATTTGTTTGGGACTACTTAATACATTAATTATAACTGTAAGTTTTAATTACATATGTGCCACAAATGTGTGGAATGTAGAACCATTGTATCAATGTGGAACAAACCTGAACAGCTGGCAGAAGAATTGTCTCAGTCTCCTTGTTGTCTTGGAACAATTGTGGTAGCTGTTGCAGCAGTGCCGGCAGAACCGGACCGCTGTCTTCTGGTAGCGTCAGGAAGCCTTCCAGTAGTGGCACAAACATGTCACCCACATCTCCCACTGAGAGCATCTGAGGCTGAACCAACGTACCCTAGGGACGTAAGGAAGTCAGGATCAGTGTTAAGTTAATTGGTAATGATGATCAGTAAATACAAGTTCACTGGTAAATAGAATCAGCATAACACAAGAACATGAAAATTGGAGGGAATTTCTAATTGTTTTGTATAGATAGATGTTTTAAATTAATAAGTATTTGTTACACAGTCTGGCCAGATTTTTAGGTAATTATGAGCTACAAATAACAATTACCTTAATATTGTAGAAGTGGACCGTAGAGCTGTATGTGATGAAACCGACTCGTGTGTAAGTCTTGCCTGTTTGTTCGTCCTTTGGCATCGCCTGAAAAAAATATATATTTGTAACTTTACACCTGGTCATTCACAGTTACTTAGTTACTTTAGTAGGTTGAGATATGTAGATGACGAAGTTAAAGATTTCGACCTGCTTTATTCCAGTATAACTTATCCCAACTGTACCTTCTGCACTCACCTTATAATTCTGTTTGGTAATTTTACTGTCATTCACTTTTAATACACACTCAAAGGATATGCATATTCCTCATTAGTCATACCACATTACTTTATACCACATCAATCTCGGAACAAATGATGTCTGTTAGACATATATAAAAAAAAAAATACCATAAACGTTTTGAGACAATTAATTAATTAATTTTCATGTAACTAACCATAATAATATCCGTGATATGTTCGCAAACAGTATGCACCAAGCCATTCTTTACAGCATTGTAGGACACGTCGATGACAAACACTACGGCCGGCGGGTTGGGCAGCGTGTTATTCTGTGGCAATAAACAATAAAAAATTGATTACCACAAATGAAACAGTAATATAAAAAATAATAATTTTCAAATCGATATTCACTATACATACTTACATAATGTCGTGTCTATTTTACGACATTGCAAC
Source organism: Mysoria ambigua (assembly GCA_018245875.1). NCBI lineage: Eukaryota > Metazoa > Arthropoda > Insecta > Lepidoptera > Hesperiidae > Mysoria > Mysoria ambigua. Next base: position 7,876 of record DWEI01005773.1, on the reverse strand, counting down.
GAGCATCGCTTTTATACATATTATAAGCGCTTATAGTATTGCAATTAAAGTGTAGACTAAAATAAATTACGGTTGACATGTTCGACATATTGATCAAATTCCATAGTCACGTTAGCTTATCTTTGTAAATACCTACCTGTCGCCTACATGGTGTTATTGATAAGAACTATGTTAATACTTCTGTCGTTTGCAAAGAGCGGTCGGTGGGAACTAGCGCGTGTAACTAACGGTTGCACGTGTCTACGGCAGCAACAACACCGGCGCCGCAACCCACCCTGCAGTACTCCTTGGTGGCGACGATCTCGTACGCGCCGAGCGCCAGCTCAGCGGGCACTCTGCCGTACTGCTGCATGCTGTTGATATACTGTGTGTACTCCATTGGTACTGTCAACAAAAGCATCATTAAATTATTACAACTTCTAGTGTATATAAATAAAATAATTAGACTCTGCTGCTGTCCTACTACTGGATAAACACCGATTTTTCACAATTCCTTCGTTGATTATAAACTTTTTATTAGCTATTAAAGAAAAAACTTATAAATGTATTTAAAATATCATAGAATAATGGTTTATTTTCTAATGAAATATCAACATACCTTCTGTGGTAGCCTTGCAGAAGGCACATCTGAAATGCCTTCCGGCATCAATAAATTTCATACTTGGACAGATGTAAGCCTTGCAGCGGGAACAACGCACGGGACCCATGGTGGGGGAGCCCGTGAGGGATGCAAAGTCCAGTAGAGGGGGCTCCTGTTCTGTGCCCTCCGGTTCTGCCATTGGAGATATCTGATAACATAGATATAAGAATGATAAAGTCTCATTGATTAATAATTTATTTAAAATTGAATTTATCAAACAGATACAGATTTTATTATGAGTTGGTGACCTATATACAAATGTGTGATTATATAGATTATGATTCTGTTCACTCGCTACAGAAAAACTATTAAACCATTTTATAAACGTGAGTAATAAACTGTTACCAAGATATCGGTCAATTTTTAAACCTTGTGAATGACACCACAGAAAACTATCATTGCTGTGTCAAGTTGATCAACTACATACAATCAATTTCACATGGCATAAGTATAAGCATGAGTTAAAAAATTGATATGAATACTCACAACAAGGCAGAAGGGCAATGATGTCTGTTTGAGAAGATCAGCGGTAACCGGCACACTGTACATTGAACTTCTGATGTAACGAGGACCTAGAATTATAAAATTCAATGAAAATCTCATTCTTATTATTATTATCAGTACAACGTTAACACCATTTTTATGACAATCCATTTTATAACAACCCTCTCATAGTCTATCTTGAACAGTGCCAGTTTTAAAATATTTTTTTAAATCATATTCTCACCCAGCTTACCATTAACACTAACAAAACTGTTCTTGTAACGTTTACTCTAAGTCAATCGTGAAGTGTATTCGAATGCGAATTTTAGTTACATGAAATATATTACTCACTGGCATTTCCTTTATCTTCGACAACAAAGTCTGTGGTGACGAGCGGTGGCACTAGACCCTTCTCATTGGTGACGAAAACTCCACCTCGATTCTGCTGGTCATCTAACATCACTTGGATCTGAAAGAATGTAGATTATATTTTATTCGAGTAAAATTATGCTACGGCTACTTCAGTTATGCATTTCATTTATACATTCACGATATTAACTATTCCTACATTATAAAGTTTTGGATATGCGGTTGTGGGTGTGTAATACAGTTATTGTTTTTACAATGAGTCAAAATAAGAATCTTCATTCCTAAAAGAAGACCTTAGACCAAAAGAGATGATTAAGGGATTGATGATGAGTTACCACAACTTAGTTCATTGATGGTACACTTAAGAATATAATATTCAGTCCTACCGGACTGGGCATCTGATCAGGGTCCAATCGCTTTTGTTGAGGCTGCTGAGCGAACTGCTGGCCATAGCCTTGCTGTTGTGGGAATGGCGGGTAGCCGCCCTGCTGGTAGCCTGGGGGCTGTTGAGCCCCGTGTTGTTGGTTCATTGGTGGCATCCCTGGAAACAAAGAGTGTTGTATAAATTATTTTTACAAAAGTTCGATCTAGACCATTTTCTTTTGAAATTTATTGATGATATTAATTGTTTACTACTTGGCAATATCTACTAGTAACAAATACGAGTAAAATACACATTCTTACTAAAATAAAAAAACATACTATAATCTTTATTGTAGCATTAATTCATATATTTATGAGTGCTTACCAGGATAATGCATATTTTGCTGAGGTCCTGCAGGTCCATATCCAGGTTGACTTGTGGGAGGACCACCAGGGAACTGCCTTTGCTGGGAAAGTGGTGGAGGCATGTGTGGTAAACCAGGCATAGTCTGGTGTTGGTTGAACTGTGTTTGAGATGATTGCATTCCTGGCTGAGGTGGTATTCCAGGCTGTGGGGGAAGGCCTGGTTGCTGCATCAGTCCTGGCTGGGGTGGTAAGCCTCCCTGAGGTGGCAAGGCTGCCGTGCCTGGTTGTTGTCCTAATTTAGGTGCTAAGCCTGGCTGTGCAGGAAAACCAGGTTGCCCTGTTGGTAAAGTCGGCTGGCTTAGCATCTGGCCTGTTTGACCAAGCATTTGAGCAGATTGTCCAGGTATTTGGCTTGGCTGAGGAGGCATTCTAGGGATAGCAGACTGTGTAGAACCTTGACTTTGCACATCAGGAGGTGGAACCTCTTGGCCAGGCAGAAGTGATTGTCCTTGCATTCCTTGATTTGGCATTTGTGGCATGGCTTGAGGTCCACGACTTTGGGTGAATCCTGGCTGAGAAAGCATCTGACCTTGTTGAGGCATACCCTGTTGGTTTGACCTAATCGGTTGTGGAAGACCTGATTGATTCTGTTGAGAAGTCCCAGTAGACTGACTTGTTGGTGGCATAGTAGAAAAACCGGGCTGCTGGGTTCCACCAGTTTGACTTGTTGGTGGCATAGAGGGAAAAGAGGGTTGCGGGAGTCCACTCATTTGTGGGGGCATAGTTTTATCTTGTTGTGGTTGAGGAGCTCCAATTTGTTTTCCCATTTGTCCACCTTGTGGAGGTAGTCCTGATTGAAGCTGATGTTGGGTTTGCAACCCTTGTGGTTGGATTGGACCAAAACCAGGTGGAGGTCCCATTGCTAATTGAGGAGGTTGATTCATTACAAGTCCTTGCTGCACTGGCATAGAACCCGGTCCTTGAAGTCCTCTCTGATCTGCATTATAGCCTTGGTTTTGTTGAGGCATCTGTCCAAAATTCTGTGGTGCAATTGGTGTAGGAGTAGAAGAGGGTGGCATAGATGACTGACTTGGGGCCATTGAAGGTGGGAATTGTTGAGGAGTACTGCTGACTGGTGGTCTTCCAGGCTGAAAGTTAGATGGCTTAACACCTGTAGGCATTTGAGTGCCATAATTAGAAGTTGGTGGAAAGTTAACCCCAGGAGGTAACTGGCCAGGGGGTACTTGGGATGTAGGTATATTTAAGGGTACTTGAGGCCCATTTAAATTCATATTCTGCATCTTCTGTGCCACATCAGACTGGTTAAACGAGTTGTGTTGCAGCTGTGGCCCATTAGGAGGCATTTGGTTGAATATGTTAGCATTATGGACACCATTGTAATCTTGTGAAGTTGGAGGGAATCCCAAGGGATTGTTTGATGCATTATTGTTCTGCCCAGGTGGGGGATATTGTGGATTCATCATCTTTGCTGAAGCCAAATATCCTGTAATAAAAAAAGGGAATAGCTTCAGAGAAAAGTTGTGTCTATTCATATAAAGTAAGAATATTATATCACTGTATTGTAATGAAAGTTGTGACAGGAGGACATATTGTCTAGCTGTAACACACCTTTCAAGTTGTATAACAATTTTATGCGAGACAATCATAAAGTAATTAATTTAATTATTGATGACAAATATTTGCATATACTTTTGTTTTTTTGGGTTTGTTTTGTTGGGTGAACTATGGAAAACCAAAAATGTATTCAAACTGTCTTCATTGCTTTTACATTATTTTACATTACATTTAAGAGACATCTTTAAAACTTATGTGATATTAATGTTCAATTGTTTTCTTATTGATGTTATAATATTCATGTGTGACGGTTTTATTGTCTTGTGATTTTCGTTTAACCTGTCTGTTGTTAATGTGATATTAAAATTTAAACAATTAGTTTTCATTGCCTCTTCCGTATGTTATTCAAATGATAGTATATAGTGTAATAGTAAAATGTTTGTAATTAATAATTGTAAGGTTTAGCTGTGTTCTTCAGTTTCTCATGACTAATTGATTATTGACTGTTACCGAATAACATCATTTTAAACTATAAAAGGTATGAGGGTCACTCACAAAAAATATATATTAACATACCCCCCACATACCTTAGAAGATCAAATGAAACAATAATTTCACTGATTTAATACAATTTAATGAATATTTAACAAACATGGGCCCATTAAAATTTGCTAATCTAGCTTTACATGTCACATTTGTGAAACAAACATGTTTACATAAATTAGTATAGCCTGCCCCAGGTCAGAATACATAGCAAAATTAATATTGGTCTGTTTCTTCAATGATAAGTAACTCTGACAGGAGTTGCCAGGCTGTGATTTTTGCTTCAGCCCTAGTTAAATATTTGCACAATAACAATGTCTGTTTTGTACCTGAGTAAAATAATAACTATATCTTTATCATCAAAAATTTTATCATTCTAGTATTGGACATAAACCTTTTCAGAAAACAGACCGGAGTGAAGCTGTAGTATATCATCCTGGCTAGGATATGGAAAACTAATACTTCTTCCACCATTATATAAAGGTGATATTTAATCTTGAAACCCCCTAGTTATGTATAGATGTGTGTGATTCAAAGCTACGATCTACTTAGTAAAAGGGTGAATTCTAGCACTAGGCTAATACCGCTTAGGATCAGTTAACCATATAGGTATTTAAAGATATATAGTTTATCAGCTGTCTGCCCAATTACCATAGTATAGGCTGTGCCAAGTTGGGAATCAAATACATATGTGTTTGTGTGTGTGTGAGAGAGAGAGTTTATTAGTATTCACTACAGAATCAGACCATAAGCATGAACTCCACATTAATTACAAAATAACATATATATGTCAAATTATATATAACCAATATCAGCCATGATCGTAAGAAGAATTTAAAAGCAAATATAATCATTTTAATTTGATTCTTAATTGTAAATTAATTATATTGTCATGCTTTTGTATAATTTTATTTTAATGTTAAAACATACCAATGTATTTTTGTTATGTTGTCTTTTAATTTTCTAATATGATTACAGGAAATAGGAGGTCAACAACTGTACCAAGTGACCCGCAGATGCTCTACAGATGGTAAAGTAAGAGATGTCTGATAAGAAAAATAGTCTTAGATATTGCTTGTTTACGTTTATCTTACGAACGCTGTATTCGCGTAATATCTTATTGTATATAGTTTTATACTAATAATCACAAAATTGTAAAACATTTATACATAAATACACACAAAACATCCTTTCCAAAATTAGTACTTTCGATGAATAGAGTAACTAAATTACCCTAATAAAATATACGAATAGACAAATAGGAAACGATAGTTTGATGGCATTCAATAACAAGCTATTGATACTGGTCAAATTCTACAAAATTATGATATATATTCACCAAGAAATATGAACATATCTAATAATATCTCAAGAAATCTCACAAAGTTTGACATAAGACATCATGATTTTGAAAACATATTAAACACTTATTAACACTGAATTCTGAGCCCAATTTTTCACAGAATGTCACATAATTAATAGTTTAATGATACTTACGGCTTCTGGTGTATTTTTTAACGAATTTTTATAATAAAAAATATAAACAAGACACATGAATCACTTGTACTAGGGCCACGTATTCTGGCACGTAGTGTTGTCAGCGGCGCATCGCCTATGTGGAACTTTTTGATTTTCACGTCGGTTGCTTGTAATGGAACTTGATATCTAAGCTTGTTCATTAAAAATAATATACTTCTAAAGGAAAAATGTCATCGTTAGTAGTATTAGTGTTTTAAGAATGCTCAGTCTGTGTATGTATTGATATAAACAATTGTTAAAATGATGGAAAATAAAACTTAATATAAAATTTTCATTTAAATTCGTGAAGAGATCGGAACGTTTTTCGCAGCATGGCAATATGGCAGTTTAATTGTCAAATCAATGTAGCACTATTGTAATATGAACTTTCTTTTCACATGATAGGGTACAAAATCTTTTTTTTTTGCTAAAGATAGTGTAATATGTTTACATAACTGATTATCTATTTGTTTTGTCTGACCGTATGTCTTGCAATATTTTAGCTGATCAACTATTGAATATTAAGATTGGATGAAATTACAGCTCTAAGACATTGATAATTGGTAATGAAGGATGAATTTATTATTACAGTACAGAGGACATTATGTACTTAACTACGAATTTAAAATTTCTTTATTATTAATACACAGGGAGGACCATATGCATTGTTGTATTTTAACCAGTAGGCTATATTAGACAAACATAGCTACTCAATGCCATATTAACACTCAGGACATCAAATATTATACACTCAAAAATAAGCTGTTGGTGCTCCACGATTCGATTTGCACGCTTTTTTTACCGCGTAAGTACAAAATGTGAAATGAGCTTCCATCTGAGGCTTTCACAGAGCATTTTAGCATGTGGTTTTTCAAGGAGAGAAAGACAACTCTCCTTTGAAGCCAGCAACCAAATGGCCAGTGGCCAATGGCCACTCCTCGGATGGATAATTAGATCGGGACTACCAATGCTAAGTGTCTAGTGACGCTTGTGTTGTAGGGAATATAGGGATTACGGGCTTCGAGAACTTTCTATTTACCCGAGCCGGTATCTTGAAAGCACAGCCCCATGATGTTGAACGATTCGCTTATAAGCGGTGGTGGTGACACCTTTATCGGACTACCGTTCGCCTGTTGGACTAGTCGTCCTTCTCCCTTTTCCGAGTAGGAGCGGCCGCCCATCAGGTGGTCGAGTGGTAGTTAAGTGGACCGTTGTCATCGCGTCCGTACACACGTCGCGGCGACAACGCCATAGACCGCTCGAATGTTACCACTCTCAACACCTCAACCTCGGATGTTACAAATGTCCATAGGCCATGGTGATCATTTACAATTAGGTGGCATGTTTGCCTGTTTGTCTTGCAATATATAAAAGTTAATATCTGTGACGTCGTATGCATTGCTTATTAACAAAATATTTTATGTACTGAGGAAAAAAAACAAAAAGATCAGAAGCAAAAATATATATCGCGCACAAAATTATTTTGTAAATAATGTTATTCGTTCCACCGTATTTACGTAAAATATATAAATTGTTTGAAGTTAGCAACGCCAGAACAAGAGACGTATAGTTGCCTATCACCGTACTCGTAGAGCTTATAAAATTAATGAGGGCCAATAAGTGTACATAATAAAAAAAGACTTAGGTAATAGAAATCTATCCAGTAGTTTTCCATGATGTCCTTTTAACAGCAAATCTTTATCAGTTTATTTATATAGAAGTGAAGGATGACTAGGATCAGATGCTATCCAATATGTGGAATTACAAAACCTTAGTCAAAGTTCCTGTGTAGCTGATCGCAAGCGCCAGCCTTAAATATTATTGATAAATGACACAATATTGATTGACTGCCTCGTTGGTAGTGTTGGTTGCAGGTGCGACTACCGATCGGGAGGTCCCGGGTTCGATTCCCGGGTCGAACACTACAAAACTTTCTAATTTCGATTTTCTAGTAGTGGTTCGAAGTCTGGATATGTGCCCGATGCATGGCAATAGGCTCACCACCTATTACATAGTGGG
>DWEI01005772.1:0-10567 GCA_018245875.1 Mysoria ambigua | reverse complement strand
ATTAAAATAAAAGGACTGTATTTGTAGGCGCTGGTATTATAATCGACACAATGAGAAAAGATGGATGACAAGAATGGTAAAAAGGAGGCATAACAAATTTTACATATAAAATTTAGCGACACCCTCAACACAGTTATTATTACTGGGTGGCGCGTAAATTTAAACTCGATGCGAATGTAAAGAACGTATTTTGAAAAATTAAAGTTTTTTAAAGGGTTCTGAACAATTACAGTACTCTATAATATCCTCAAGGTGGTGGCTGTAAGGGCAGCCAAGTACGGCCGTTAACTTTATCAATGTGAAAAGAGATAAGTTAAACAGTGGAACGAGGAAAGTTTGACGGTATTGAAGAAGGCCTTTCCTAATGTTGTTAGTTTAAGAAATCATCAGCATCAGTCCATTGTAGTCTGTTGCTGGCCATAGGTCTCCCCTTAGGGGTTATGCCCATAATCCCCACGCTGGACATGAGGGTTAGGGACCGCAGAGCACATTTTCTCGCACCACCTGCGCTGCTGCTTATAGGCGGTCAAGACAGGGGGCTGTGCCTAGCGGACCGCGCTTTTAACATTTACTTTAATTATTACTTAGTTTCATTATAGATATGGTTAATTAAATTCTATAAATTACTTTATATCCTATCACTTTTCTTTATAGCTTGAAAAATTTGGCGTGTAGTTCCTACGAATTCCTAGATTTCAACCTCATCATACGGCTCTAAGCCATTGACTACATGATTATTCTTGAAGCGACAGGTAACATCGGGTTCCAGGTGAGAAATATAAAACAAATGAATTTATTACGGTCTACTTTGTACTACCGAGTTCATTTTAAACAAATTATCGTCGCATTTCACAAAAATTTTGTTCCAATATCAGTTTCGCGGCGTCTAATTACGCTGGACTCGTTGGAGAAACTTTGATTCGTAAAGACGTTATCAAAATCAAATTCGGTTGATTTCGGTTTTGTGTATGCGAATTAGCTCTGTATCCAGTTAGTTATAGAGATCGTTGTGGCTCGCACGTTTCGGCTGAAGGTGTGTGGCGGTCGTTGTAAAAAATGGGTGCGAGCTCGCTCGGCCTGCTTCCCACGTTCTTGCCGACTCTGCCAGTCGGCCTGCTTTCATACAAGGCTCCGAGCAACCAGACCACGCACTTGACGGGGCGACATGTGGAAAATGCGGATCGATACCCATATTATTGAATCCTATCCTATAACCATGTGTGTTTCTGTATTGCATAGTATAGTACGGACTGATAATTTTCTTATGACGTCTGTTTTTCCCGATTACGCCTTAAAGTAATCGTTGAAGACGTCTTATATAATATATTTTATAAACACGAGAACTCGTGAAGAAAGTCGGATACGGAGCTTGTAAATTTATAGTATCAAAACTCGAAATTTTCACCCTTTATTAATTTGGCTCTTGCTTCCTCTTCAGTGATATCAGGTGTAATGTTACGTTCATTTTTAACTATATTATACAGTTATATAATTACACAGTAATCTTTATTATTTATACTATACATACGTAAAACATTTTCAATGTTTTAAACGGCTGATGTAACTGTATTTATCTAAATAAACACAATATTTCGTTCCAGTGACTGTAAATTAGTTTACATTTAAATATTACATTCATTAAATGTTCCGGCGGTAACATTAGACGTTTGAAATCCGCGCGTCTCCAGCCATAATCGAAGAGGAGTATTGTATATTTGGCACTCAACATTCTTAACTGTTTCATACAGTAGTTAAGTATACACTATGAGTATATATTAGGAAACGTAAACCTCGATTTATAATTTTTTACACTTTAACGTTTACTTATGTTATCTCATTAACATTTTAAGATTCTTAATTCTCCAATTAACGTAACAATGGTGAATACTATAAAAATATTACGATGCAACATGTTCCAATGTTAATTTCTAGCAATTGGAATAATCAAATATACAACCTCAGCAGACCGTCACCTCTCCAGAACACGATCCATTCGGTAGAAAGTTTCCATGCCGCGTGGAAAACCGTCGCCATAGCAGCGGCACCCGGCAATTAGCACTTTTAATGCAATTAGCACTCACCACAAACAGAAAGGCGACAGTGAGCCTCATTTCTCTAACGAACTTTCACTGGGCCCGCGCTAGGCTGGGGCATGGTGGACGTGCGCACGCTGCAGCGACTCGCCAACGACTGGAACACTTTCGCAATGCCACTCTCAAGGACTGCACTCGGGTGCAACGCAGTTCCGCAGCTTCACGCCACCAGTCCTGAAGGAAAGGAGGAAAGTCCACCGCCACTCGATACTTGCTACTTTGCGCAACTGAATTAAGTGAACACCATAATAATGGCCCCGAAATGGTGAAATATTATATTATATGTAAGTCACAAAAATCCTAATGATTGAAACTGGACACTTAGCGATATGTACGGTTTCTAAGGTCATTGACATGTTCCCAAAACAATATAACCTGGCTATAAATACATTGTTAATTAACCGAATATTAATATTAAACTGTTAATTAACTGAACGCTTAACAACTTTTCAGCGTAAAGATCACTCATCAATTGTACCCTATTATATCACTTATGTTTTAATTAAATGTCATCTCACTGTCATCTAGATCTCAATCATCGTATCTTATCGTTATAAATGGTAGCGAACTGATTGCGTTTCATGATATCGATCTTAACGAGCGCTCATAGAATTCATTGATGATTTCATAGACATAATTGACTTCATTAGTAGATTTGGATCACCTAATGAAATTGACAAATAGATTAGTAACATCGCGTCTGTGATCCCAGAAGAGATAGGCAGAGGAGTGTAATACACTCCCACATTTCACTAGTTATGTTTGCGTTCCACTATAGAATAGGTAAAACGTAACATCAAGCCTGTAATCCTTGACGGGTTAAGCAGAGGAATGTAGGACAATCCCACTTTCGCCAGTTACTATGGAATATATGCAATATGGTCTTACTATGGAATAGGTGGTGAGCTTATTGCCATACATCAAGCACAAAACGGACTCCGAGCCACTACTAGAAAATCTAAATTTGAAAAATTTTGTGGTGCCTGACCTGGGAATTGAACCCAGATTTTCCCGATCAGCAATCTCTCTTGCAACCAACGTGACAAACGAGGCAGTCGAAGGAGGCAAAAGCGAGTCAAGTCGTAAAATAAAATCGAGTATGTAAATAAGTGTAGTATTTGCACTACGTTATAACAATCTATATACATTGTTATACCCACATCTGTTTTTTGAAGATATATTATCGGTTATTCCACGGTTTTAATTCGAAGAGCATCACATTACATTACTAATTCACACGACAGAAAAATTAGGTTCCGTTTGCTAGTTAAGAAAGAGTGTGTGCGAATGAGTAGGTCAGTCGAGTAATCGCTCGCTGCCCGTCTCAGCGACCGTCTCGTTCCCGTATATGTTAGTTTCTAATGCGCGACAAGGATAGATGTATCCGCGTGCGCCGCACCGTTATCCCGTGGCGATATCTTGAATGAAAATGGCGTTTTCTCTCGCGCCAAAACAAAGACGCCCGACGCAAGACGACCTGCTACTTTAAAATCGAAAGGCATCGTCCCTAATTAAATTTTAATTCGTTTAATTAGCGAAGGACGATAACCTTCCTTATTGTAGTCACTACTTCGATTGTGCAGTTATTTGTTAATTGGCTTTTAATTAATGCCTATATACTTATATTGTGCATGAAAAAATATTTTAATTACTCAATTCTTTAAATGAAATTATCAATATACGTTTTCAAGGCAGCTACATGCCATATGTATTTTTTTTATCATTATCTTGAATTACTATAGATTACAACATTTCTGTCAACACTTGCTGGGTAGAAAGTAGGTTAATTTTTAAATTTAGTTAAATATTTATGCATGTCTAGCTTGACTTTTGTAAATAGCACTTTTAGAACCTTCGAGTAATCATATTTATTATAACGATCAGCATTTTACTACTATATTTCAAATTGCCGAATATTTACCCAAATCACAAAAATTTCCTATCACGCCCTGGCTACGCATTCAGGTACATGGTGTGTCGTACACAGATTTTTTGGTGTTTTTATTAGCTCCAAGAGTTAAGTGACTGTTATATAATGTTTCCATTCGGGTTGTCATATTTTAAGGCTCCCGTTAGTTAGAAATGATTGATTGTTTTGTCGTTACATTGTACCATTTTAGTCCCCGCTCAGAATCGATAAGGTACAGGCTTTAGTCCCGCACGGTTGCCAAGGGCGTTCTGGCAGCCTATACGCGATTTAGAAAATGTTACAGAGAAATCCAAGATTTGTAGATTTCCTCACGACAAATTCCATTATCTTTGAAATTAGTGATATTGAATCCTTAAAACGAACGAACCTGTTTCGAAAAACGCTGGAGGTACGAACACTGAGGTACTGTCTCTCTAAAAAATGATAATAGCGATATTTTATTAGCAATTTCTAACTTTGCCTATAGATCTATATTATTCATAACCAGTTTTGACAACATATGCACATCTAAATGTCAACACCAAATGGATTTAAGTTTGTAGCGCCCCTTATCCAATCATCATCCAACCATCAACAAAAATATATGCGAGTATGCATATTAGTAGTAAGAGTAGATTGATAAAGGTATGGCACAACGAGTTGGCTGAGTTCATAGCATACTATACATGACATTATAGAGAACAATAAGATGTGCATGTTTTTTCACAATATTTTTCTTCACTGTCAGAGTTAAGTCTCAAAATGTATAGATATTATTGTGTATTTGGATCCTCAACTCATGCTGTGTTGATCTGAATTTTAAACTAGCCCATCACTGCTACGTCAGCCTAATTAGGTAGTAAATTATAACAAGGAGTATAGTACTGATGGAATACGTTTTTGTGGCCATTTGTGTAGACGATGTGAGTATGCGTGATTAAGTTCAGTACTAGATAATATCTGTCAAGGCAGTAACAGATGTATTGCCGCATTACTGAAATGAACTGAAGTAGTGAAGTAGCATTCCTTGTAAACAAATATGCTTGCATCCCACCCTTCGAACTAAACTAGTCTTAACAATGATTGTTTCGCGTTGGAAACGCGCTCGGTGGCCTGGCGCAGTGGTCGTACTGTTCCGGGCAGGCAAACTGTGTGACTCTTGAACTCCTGCCAAGTCTGATCAGATGCAGATAGATGGTTGTGTGTTACAGCCACTAAATGTCGTCGGGTGTCCATGGAACTTTCCAGAAAGTTACTATGAACGGAAGTATTCCAACGGTACAATTCCAAAACATTGTGAACTTTTATTGGTAAACTTTTCGATTTTGTTAATTCCAATAACTTTCATCTGCATTCACACACAAACCGCTTGGAAAGTACTTAACCGATATTACCTATCGGTGTCAAAACGATTGTGTTAAGAAAGTGCAAACCACTTACCAAGCCGAATTACAAACACGCAGTTAATGCTTAAGCGACTTTCAATATATGCCTAATAACTACATACATATACTTAACGATTTATATTTGAATGTAATGATATAGTTATGTAAAGGTTTATTTACGAAACTTTATGCGCTCTTATTTATGTTGTAAGAAGAATGCAGCTTCCCTTCGAGGTTTCCCCAGAGCAATAGAGATGGGGTACTTTAAAAAACGCAAAACTGCGAGTTCTGCGAATGTCTGAAAAATGAATCTAAAAAAATATTGTCGTAAACTCATATGCCGTAACAAAATTGTTTGCTCTAAAAAAACCCTAACGATAATTCATCAATAAAACTTCAATGAACTCCAATTAGTTATTTATTTTGTTACCTTAAAATTATATTAATACTATTTAAAATATTCAGATTATAAAATAATATTTATATAATTCACAATAAAATTATATTATTATTATTATTAATACACATATTTACCACCTTTTCACTATGTTCGATCATTTGCGCACATTTTATTTACAAAAATATGTATTTAGATAGGATATGTATGTATTTACATTACTTTTTAATTACAATCTTATCTAGTAGGGTATCGACTGCCGCCTCTTTATTGTTCTTCTGCTGACATTTGTGTAATAATTGAGTGCCTTAGTAACCTACCTTCAAATAAATCTATGTCACATACGAAATCACATTACGATTACACACACCGCTTGGTATCAGATACAAATCACAGATACAGTCAAAAATTTTATGCCTGGTATTTTTAGATCTGAAAATTATTTTTAGATTTTATAACTTGAGTGTGTACAATACAAATGAATAAAATTGGTGATTTAATCATTTCTAAGAGCCGTAACGGCGAAATTATAGACAAACAATTACAAATTATATTTATTCATACGCATACTAGCAACAAACTGTTATTTGTCTTCTGACTGATGTAAAAATCGGCTATCAGAAAAGCTTGTAAATATTGAAGCGACGGGCTACAAAGCTCGAAAGTCTCAATATCCTTGAGAAAGGTAAATATTAAGACGTACACTGCAACACTAATATCTATCAGTCGCGACTACTTTCTACTCGATCGGCCGCCGAACGTTGCATCTCGCAAGTGGGTCGTAATTAGGGTTGCCTGCCGTTATATTACATTAACAATTAATCATTAACTTTAGTATTTTATGATTTCTGTTTATGAATAGTGGCATTTTACTGCTATTTAATTTAAAATGAGGAAATGCTATAATTACTTAATTTTAATTCTTAATTACGTTTAATTTTATTTACTTATTAAATAAATCTTTTAGCATTTATTTAAAAAGCAATTAAACATAAAATATCTCAATGGGCTGTTTATTTGTCTTGTTTGTCTAGAAGTGTGTGATTATTACGTCGAAAGTTAGTCTAGATGTTAACATTTTTAAACAGTCCTCTATCGTTATTGCCAATGTGTTCTTTAGATTCCTTATTATATAATATGGTGTTATGTTTCCAGATACGGTGAATAATAAGATCAGGTTTATTTACATCTTTATACACTGGTACAATGTGGCAGCCCTATTCAGTACGTGAGACATGTGCAAACAACTCTATTTAAAAGACCGACGTGCTGTTTGCATATCGATGCCGATGCTTACAACAATTGATTAAAATAAATAAAACAGATGTATTCTTTGATAATACGGTGAAACTCTAGACTTTATCAAAACGAAAATCATTATAGACTGGTTATTGCATGGCGAAAGTGGTGTGCTCCATCGTTAAAATATGATTTATTTTAAATATTGCATTTACCGGCGAAAAAATGAAGAATAAATAAACTTACAATAATAAGTCAGATCTTTACTTTTTACACGAGTAATTGTATAAATAAGCTATAACGAAATAAAATGTCGCTTCCTGAGTGATGAGCTATATCCTGGTTGAATAGCATAAATTCAATGTTTAAAGGTGTCAGTTATTGCTTATATCATTTTCTCATTATGGATTTTTTTAATTTCACCCAGAATTCTTGCGACTGTTGTTCGTTCCACGAGTGATAAATCTTCGTTTTCAGCAGATATTTAAGAGTGGTCGTTAAATATTTATTCTCCACATCACCTATTTTTATAAGAACCAAAGGATCGTACGAAGTTCCGTCTTCGAGGAAAATGCGATGGTACTCCGCTAGTTGGGTCTCCCATCTACACCATTGGGACTTTGCAAAGTTATTGCTTATAACTAAAATTATATATCTACTTTCGTTTATGCTATTTGACACGGACTCAGATATGAACGAGCCTATTTCAAAATCACGTTCATATATGCATAATTTCAATTGAGGATGCGTAGCTTCCATATGATATGCCATTTTCGCGATAAAATCCCTATCTTCATTACTGTACGACACAAAACCGTCATATTTGTAGCTCTTTGGTTCAGTATTTTCCGTGTTTAGTGACTTCCTAATGAATTTCCTGCCCAGAGCAACCTTAGATATAAATATCCAATAATTTATGTATACCCTGTATTTATAAATTAACGCTCCTAGTAATATTAATATCACGACAGTGACCAATATTGGAGCACTCCATACAAGCAGAAGAGTACTTGTCGATTTGAAATGAACAGAACATTGCAGAGCCGGTATAGCAGCCAGGAACTTTGCTACTCTTTGGTCTTCCCAAACCCCAGGGTTATTACACAAAAACTTGGAAGTATCAAAGTAATCTTTTAGTGCTATTGAACCGTTAGCTTTTAACCACATGTAAGTCCTATACATAAAATGGCAATTGCAGTCGAACGCGTTGTCCAGTAGAGTAATTGCCACGGTATTATTACCGCGGCCATTTATCAAATAATTAATGTCCATAAGCATATTCGTAGTGAAGTGTGTTATTTTATTATTCGATAAATAGACACTAGCAGGACGTATTCCGTAAGGTAAAAACAAGGGTTTCCACCATGACACCAAAATGTTATCTCTTAAATCCAAAATTTCAAGTTTCTTCAGTGGCTGTAAAGTTTCCGCCGTAATGTATCGCAATAAGTTTTTCCTCAAAATTAACGTATTAATATTAGGCATTTTTGCAAAGGGATTGTCGTTTTCATTGAATTTATTGATGCCGCAGTTTTTGAGAATTAAAACTTTTAGCTCCTCGAGACCCTCGAATATATTTCCAGTTAAATTTATAATCCGCCCTAATGGGTTGTCCGCTAAATTCAGTAGCTGCAAGTATCTTACAGACTTAAAAGATGCTTCTGCTATGGAGTAGACTGAACTGTTTTCCAAGTTAAGGATTCTTAAATTTTTTAGACCATCAAAAGTATAGTTATAAATTGACTTAACTGCATTATAAGCCAAATTAAGTACCCTCAGTTCTTTGAAATATAAAAATGTATTTTTATCAATATTATAATAATAATGGTCTGACGTCCGATCTCCATTTGACGACAAATCCATGACCAAAAGACGGTCACTGGGTATATTTATCTGATACTTTCCATACAAATTGTTTCCACTTAACAGAAGGACTTGTAAATTAGGAAACTTGATCGGATCAAATGCACGTGCACTAATACTCAGTGCAAAAACACGATTTAAATTTATTTCTTCGATATTTTTCATCCTTGGAAACGTATCATCGTTGATTATTTCAAAGTGATTATCAGCAAGTATTAATCTTGAAATTGTAGTCGTAGCGATGATATCTAATAATTTTCGCGGTGGCCGTTTTCTGAAACCCATTCCAGATAAGTCTATGAAGGTTAAATTAATTCCTTTTACTGACATGCTCAATAGAAAATTGCCTACCAAAGATGAGTTTAAATTATTTTGACTTACAGATAAATGTGTAAGCTTTGTTAGTGGTAAAAAACTGTCTGGATGAACATATTCTAAGCTGCACAGTTTCATTTTAAGTTTTTTCAGCATTGAGTGTGCCATAAACGAGAAATCTTCCTCTAATATATTTTCTAGGGGATTTTCCGATAAGTCTAATTCCTCGAGAGCTGGTAATATGCTAGGTTTTAACAATGACATTACCTTAGCAACATTAGAAAAGAAATTATTGACTAATGTTAAATTTTTTAGGTTTATTAATCCTTCGAAAGTTCCTTCTCGAAGTGACTGGAGACCAACATTATATGAAATGGAGAGCTGTTGCAAACTAGTCATGTTGCTGAACAATCCAGGTTCAAGGTATTTCAAGAAATGGTTGGATTCTATTTTCAAATCAACGAGGTCAATGAACTCATCCAGGTCGCCTTTTGATATTTTTGCTATAATCGTTGTTCTCACTTTCAACGATTCCACTTGTATCCCGATCTGAAAAGAAAACTTTAAATTTAGCAAGATTAAATCGTAATAGTTCTGTAATATCAAAACCAAAGGCAAAAGTTAAAGGGACCTCTAACAGATCCTTATGAAATGGACGCTGATAAACCTGTCCGGGTTATCATTGTCCATTAATTAAAATATGTAGTTATTAAGAATATTATTTAGAATTAATTTCGAATAGACCTCCAGGAAGGGGACTGTTAATAACTTTCGTTCATTTAATATGAATGTACTTAATTAAGTAATCTGCATGTTAATAAAATTTGATCATAGATATGTGGCGACTATAGAGGACTGCGGCTAGAGTTGGAACGTAGCAGTCCGTCAGTAGCGGGTCGCCTATAAATAAATTTTTATGTATTACAATAGTTGTATTTATTACTTTATTGAATTTTAGTTCATTATGTCAAATTCACGTCTGCCGACGAACGGACGATCGGTGGAGTAGGCGAGTTCTGGAGTTGAGACCGTGGCTCGGCAAACGTAGTGTAGGACGCCCTCAGGCTAGGTGGGATGATGATCTGCGAAAGGCTGCAGGCAGGAGCTGGATGCGGCAAGCCGAGGACAGGGCGCAATGGCGCTCTTCAGGGGAGGCCTATGTCCAGCAGTGGACTGAGATAGGCTGATGATGATGATGATGATGATGATGTCAAATTACATAACGTTACATATTTAAAGGAACATTACACTAAAACTTTTCAAAACACTTTGTACGCACATTCGATAAGGTACGTAACTTCACGCCTGTAATCCCCGAAGGGGTAGGCAGAGGAATGCAGAACATTCCCACGATTCACCGGTTACG
>DWEI01005771.1:0-10568 GCA_018245875.1 Mysoria ambigua | reverse complement strand
CCTGCCGCGCCTCCTCCACATTCATAACTCTTTTCATACATGCACGCCGGTTTCGGAGGCTTCTGACACCCCCATCATTCTTAATTGCAATTAACGAATTTGTATTACGAATGGAAATTATCGAATTAGGTAATATAGGTAATTGCTTAAGAAGCAAATTAATAAACGTCGGAATACGATAATCTACATATTTTCGCGCCCAAAATTATAGTTTCTCGGCATGATGTATATAGGAACGTCTAAGGAGGTACGAAATATTTTTAATGGCCCAGTTAACATATTCTTACTGTAATTGTGTTAGTGTCTCGCACATTTTTATAGTCTCGTATACTGAGAATGTAGAAGAAACATGTTAGATCTGTATAGAGAGAGAGATACGTATATATCTATAAATCAAAAACATGAGAAATATTGGCAATGTTGTAAATATAAAAACAATGATTTTTTTTTGAATTTACACTCGTTTTAAGGTCTCAACTGTTACAGGCCAAGTACAGTTGTTTTGTTAACTGTACGTAAATGTTGTCAAAAGGACACCAAGTCCATTCGCACCACGGTGAACTGGCCGCGGCGTGGACATGATGCAACCTTTTTACGTTTATGTAAAGAACACATAAGTATTACGAGCACAATGTACACGGTCTTGTAAATATCGCTCCATTTTATGGTTTTTGAACATTGCAGACTTTCCCTTTTACGTAGTTTTTTTGTTCGATTTTCAATATGAGTACAATGATTACCGTTATGTAAATTTTATTTTGGTAGCTCACATAGTAACATATTCAGGTAGGGATGTTGATTTATTACAGTATCAACGATTTAGTATTATAATTGTAGCAACCGATTATAAAACGATAAAAAATACAGAATAAAACGAAATAAATTATTCAATGTCCAAATTTATTTTCTCGTTTTGATTTCATTATTCTATGAACAAATTTATAAAAATGAAAGGCTAAATTACTATATGTTAATAAATAATGTATTAAAGTGAAAAGTATTTCGAATGGAAATATGTATTTGGAAACGGTCTAATTGTCTCATTATTTTGTATTACTCATAAAAAAGAAACAAAATTTTAAGTTCACTAACAGTTCACAATGCTATAATTTTGAATCTCATAATACCATTAAAGAAAAATAAAATTATACAACCATATAATTATCACTTATAATTAAGTTATGATATTTATAATTCATAAATTTTTTATACTTTACTTTTCAGTCTAAAAATCAAATGCACGATATCAACCCTTTATCGTTCCACTGTTGGAACATGAGTCTTCTCTCAAAATGAGAGGGTTGCACATGCACATTTAAAATAAAATATATTTGTATAATGTAATAAAGTTTTTGTATTTTATTCATATTTTATTTATGATTCGGCTATGTGGTCACCTTGTCGTCCCTCGATCACGCGAAATGTGCATTCAATAAGCATCAAGTATTTATCGATGCTACGTGAAATGTATAATTAATAGCTTAGCTTTACGAGAAATAATCACAAACTTTTTATATGCTCAGACTCTCCGCAATCAGCTTGAGTAGAAAATTATATAATATTATGTCTTTTATTGTTCCAGTATTAGAACACTGGTCTTCTGTCAGAATGTGATAAGGTTGTTTGCTTATATAACTTTCATTCTATCATAGTTATAACAAGTGGTATTTTTTTGTCCTTCACAGTTATAGCAAGTGATATTTTTTTGTCCTTCACAGTTATAGCAAGTGATATTTAAACGCACATTTTGTAAACAGCTACGCGCTAGGATTTCAACCCGGTCTCCAGGAGTGAGTGTTCGAGTTTCAAACTATTAGGCTATTACTTACCTTAACCAAAGCATATGACATTTATTTCTTGTGTTTTTTTTACAATAAACCAATGAAAACATGGTTGTTTACCAACCATGTTTTCATTGGTTAAATGGTTCAATAATTCAATGGTTCAATAATTAAATGGTTCAATTTGCTAAGTTTTGAAATGTATTAATCAAGGATCACATTGTCTGTACATTTTGACAGTTGATTAAGACCATGGACAATAATGCATAATTTTTGTATTCAGGATCCCGCGTGTCCCTTTTAAAGGCGAGCCCGCGGGGGCAACTCGGCAGCGACCAGGCCGGCTCTGAAGCTAAACCTGTACCCATTAGCGAGTGCCTAGCCGCAAAAACAACGGGGAACGAATGGGGAATGCGTCCTGGATCCAACTCTGGACGTTGTGTTGCCAACGTCACATGTCGTGCCAGATAATAGATAAAAAATATTTGATGGCGCCTGTGAGTGTCAGTATCTTTATTGACACCATTGATATATACGTCTGACACAGGCTGCTGATTGTCGTATATACAAGTATTAATGCACTGTGTTGATATATGATGTTATTCCTGGAACTCTTTGACAGTAAAATAGTAATTTGGCGTTTCGTTTTTTTTCTGTTATGATAATGAGTAACTTACTTACGCCCAATCACTAGGGACACATCACATCTCGCTTACAAAATTTACTCATAATGTCTTTATTATTATGATCGATCTTCTATCACTATATAGAAGTAATGTTGATTATCATGATAATTGTCATAGAATATTGTAAAATGTTATCTTAACGTATGAAGTACGTCAATTTTTTTGAAAAATGAAATGTTAATTGAGTTTTGAAGTGTTAATACAGACCATTTATGAGTAAAATGTAACTTAACGCTTGTAATCCCCGAGTAGGTAGGCAAAGGATGCAGAGCACTCCCACATTTCACGTTACGTCGACGAGCCTACTGCCATACATCGGACACAATGACATCCAGACTCCGAACCACTACTAGAAAATCTAAATTAGAAAAATTTTGTAGTGCCATTTATGAGTACTTTAGACTTAATATTTCAATGTCCCATTTGTAACCGTATGGGAGTTTTGGGTGAGCGCGATGGCAACACCGATAGTGATTCCATTAGATAGCAAAATAGCGCACGTCTCCGCGAGGACCTCATTTACGATGAATAGCCATCCGGTTTGTACGGTTTAATTACACCATCTCGTACGCGGCCGACGCATTGTTGTGCCTCTAAAAGTGCACGGCATCCCGCGGGACCTAACCGCGACAAATGCTCGCCACACCGCCGGCTGAAGGTACTTACAGACGGACCTGCGACACCCATCCTTTACAACTTTAACTCTCATCCTGTGGGACGCCGCTCTACGCTGGACACTGTTACCGCCACAGTCTATCACACGGGACAAATTAAGATGTACGCAGACTTTACAACCCTTAGAGCACATTTTGTTTTAGTTTATTAGTTTTATTACTATTATTAGTGTTATTATTATTATTAGTGTTATTATATTATTATTATTATTAGTGTTATTACATTTTAAAATATGCACTTTTTTGTAAAGGGATGCACACAAGGATTAGAACTCAGGAGCGAAAAACTAAATATTAAACCACAAGGCTATTATTACTTATGCAGATGTCAATATATTATGACGTCAAATGTATTATAACAAACTACTACACACGTCAACTATGTTTCCATAAATATTTTTGCGGTAACTATCTGGGCAATAATGTCTTACTATGCCGAGAAACATCTTGCTAAACTGTAGATAATTATGTCGTCATTCCTACGACACTTGTTATTGAAGATATATTTTAATGTAACGTAATATTGGCTTGGCTATAACGTGTTATTTGTTTAGTTGGTCACATAACAATCAAAGTGACAGAAACTTTACATAACAATAAATGATATATGTAGATTACAATACAATATGTAGATTATAATATGTAGATTACAATATGTAAATTACAATACAAAAAAATTTCAAGGCATATCACTGTAATACAAAATGTCTAGATATATCAATGAGGTCCCAGAACAATGTCCGACACAGCGCCGTCTGAGGCGCCCTTAACCTCATACCCCCATATCGACTGCCATATAACTCTTAAGTTATCTTAAACTATTTACATATACCTGTACACAGACCGTAGAATGTGTGGTTTCTCCTGAACACCATATATCGGATGACAAGGTTTTTGCTCGGCAATGACAGCTAATTGTTGATGTGTTCGTTTTTCATTTTTTTTATATATTCACTTATACATATGTGTACCAGCTTAACTCACATATGTTTTCTCGGGAGCGTCTGAATAGTTTCGAAAATACACGAGGATTTTTCCATCAGCTTCCGCCGATTGCAACGAAGTCAGAGAGACGTCTCGACGCTGCTGAAAAAAAAGTGCTATTACTGTGATGTCACATACAGTTCAATAAAAAAAATAACATGATGTAATTCTGTTGTATTCAAATATTTAATTACGAGTATTAATCCAGTTATACCGATGGATAATTAAGTACCCACCTACTATTAGAGTTAATAAGGATTCCTAAGAAAATTCTATAAACTTTTATTACTCATTGTTCTTCAATGTCACTGAACTGAGGACGACGAGTCGCTTCTTACAAAAGAACTTTTAATTTTATCTTCTGCCAATTACATCCTTGAAGCATTCATTGTTATTTTATAGTTTTTGTTGTTTTGTTTAAATAGATTTATATTTACTTACTGATATTTCAAACATAAATAGAGTTTAATATACAATACTGTTAACATTTTAAATAATGTTATCACTGAAAATAACGGGAAATAGATGTCAATAGTAAATAAAAATTTTATATGGATACGTTGGAATTTTTTAATTTTTAAGTAAGGTTCTGTTTCCACAACGTACAGATACCACCTAAATAGGAGTTCCGTGTAACATCTATACACAAATATCAATGTACTGATATATTTAGCGCTAAACTTCTTACCCACATCTCATACACATTTCACACTGTACATCTGACATTGGATAGAATGTGGGAAAAATCACTGAATCAGAACGAACACATGTCAATTTTTTGCCCAAACTCGTCTCAGACATGAACACATTGTGAGCCTTTGGAAACCGTGAATCCGAATGTTTTCCCATGCGCCGTCGCCGTTGTCAGGCCAGGAGTGAATGACCAATTACATTGAGGGGCGGATGTGAGTCGACTCTGGTCGAAACGTAATCTCCAGTGCGATTGCCGTGCGTGCCTCGGCCTCGCGGGCGCCTCATCAAGGTGAGCGTAATTCACCCGATGCGCAGCGCGTCTCGACGGCCGCCGCCCTTCGTGTCGCGGACGCGTGCGGCCCACGCCAGGCACCACTTTCGCGGCGAACCATACAACGACCGCACACTTCCGGCATTTCCACCTTTCGATACGCTTCTGTTTAATACTTTTTTGTACACGTACAATATTATACCGTACCTATATCAATGGCCAATGTTACTCCAAATGAACGAACGTTACAACGTAATCGCATCAAACATGCCCTTGTGTATGTTTGAGAAATTTAATCATTGTGTTTAAGGCAAAAACCTGCTGTTGAATTTTGTGAGAAATAGTGCAATATTAATATTTTTTCTATCTGGTGCTCTCTGCTCATGCCATAAGCGAGTTGAGGTGAAGGCAATTATAATAATAACATATTTTTTTAGCAGTAGAAAAAAATGTTTGGACTTTTTTTACTTAAACTTTAAGAGAAACCGATTTTTAAGCGTCGACGTTGATATCTTCATTTCTAAGATAATCTCTAAGAGTTAAATAAACGCCAGTATGAAAATTTCACACTCGCAACTGAACAGCTGTCAGTTGCATTTCTTTAATTTCCGGCCGATGAACCGTCGCCCGGTGTTATTTGTGAGCTATTAAAACATCGTTCGCTCTTTGCCTGGATTTATCTTGTCAACATTTCTGCATCCAGCGCCACTAAGCCGACGGCGCTATTTGTCGTGATTACCACTATTGCCTTAAATAGCCGTTGAGCAAAAAAACCGTCCTGCCTATAACAACTACATAAGAATGTTAACAACATACTCAGCCATCATGTACTGGTATATAATACATATATTGAAAAACTAATTATACAACTTGCAATTTGTTTTAATTAAATATGAATTACAATTATTACAATTATGCTTATAATTTATATAGGTATAAACATTTTGTTCGTAATTTTTTGCCATACAACTCTCATAAAATAAAAACAATGAAGATAATTATAGAAACCAATCCTATGTCTCAAAAAAGTGGGATAAAGTATATGTAATAGTAATCGTGAATAAAATAAACATAATGATGATACTTCTAGAAACCATTTCTATTTCTCAAAAAGTGGGAAAAAACCACTTTTAGTAGACTGAAGTATGTTAATCATGGTTCCAAGATCGCACCAGCAAAGAGGGTTGTAAATTTGCCATAATACAGTAGGTAACCTAAGACTAACAGTTGAAATACGAAGGCTAAATAAATAAACTAATGAACAGATTGAACCTATGACTCATAAACATTTGCATACAAAACGCCCATTACAAATGTGCCTGTATGAAAATAAAGCTTCATTTGTTGGTGTGTAAAAATATAAAATTAATTCCAATTCTAATTTTAAACGAAAAAACGGTAGTCATTGTTTTGATCACCGCATACCCGTCAGTTCATTTCGCGTGACAAATTGAAGATAATTAAAAAAATTATGCGAACATCTTTTTTACGTGAATATTATATAAAAATTGAAAAATAACCTTGTTTTGCCATCTTATGTCATTATATAAAACTGTAAATATAACCATTATGATTATGATAATGATGAAATGGTGTGAATCTAACCAACTAATGTTTGCAATATTGGTTATTCATTCATTCAAGAAGTTTTTACATTTATTTATTAAATCAACAAGAACATAATAATTTTACACAATAACTCAAAGAAAAGTTTAAACAGCACTACATATGTTGTTACAACAATCCGTAAACAGTTATGTTGTATACAAACAACAATTATCGAACACACACATATCTACATACAATATAACACACACATACACGCGGGTGTGCGGGTGTAGTGGTTCCGCGAAAGAATAATTCGCGGGCAATGATTCGCGCAGCTTAGGCGGCGTGCACGCGCGGCTACTCAGCTAGTTTATAAAGCTTACTGCGCGCTGCATCGGCTCTCATATCCGACGGTTTCGCTATCAGCGTCCGCACAGGGTTCTCGGTAGCACGGCCCCTCGGCGAAACTCGACCCGCGTGGTGTCGGCGCGGCCACGTGACGTCCACGAGGATTTGCACACGTCAATAAACATAACATTTATGATTTATCCCAATGAGAGCACGCCCGTGCGTCGCTAACGGAAATCAAATAACAAGAATACGAAATGACAAAAAAAAAACAACCAGTAAACTGTTATATGATATCTTGTTGTTATCATTTATAGTTCAGAGTGATGTTAAACTTGTTTATAATTTTTTTAACTTGATCAATTGGTAGGAATCCAGATGAATATGTTTAAAGTTTAATTTCTTCAAGTGGTATTTTGTAGTTAAGCAAACAGGTAGTAACTTTAGTGGGGCTTTAAACTGCGTCGTTTGTCTTGTCGCAAGCACGTCCAGGGTTCAGTCTCCAGATAGATTACTGGGTTATTTAACTCCAAACTTCTTCCCGATATATGGCACTAAATTCAACACATATTCCGTAGTGGAACGTAAACGTAACTACATAAATTAGCAAGTATACTGCACTCCTCAGTTTCTTCGGAGATTGCAGGGATTTTGGGGGCATTTAGTTACGTTTTTTTGTTATATTTATTCTGTAAATTTATACAATTGCTAAATAACTTAACATTACTTTAACTTTTAACTGTATTATTGCATTCAGTCGTTCGATTACGTTGAGCTCCTTTAACAGAATTCCAGATTCAATTAAAATAAAAACAGACCCTCCACTCGACCCTGCCAACATATGGGAGTACTTATCCTAAGGGCTCTAGCCAAAAAACGATCCTTCCATTCAGCCTTACCAACCAACTCACTCAGCATAGTTCACGAAACTATCTTCATACAGTGTTGCCAACAGTGCTGCCATACAGTGTTGCCAACAGTGCTGCCATACAGTGTTGCCAACAATGTTGCCAACATATAAAATTTATATAAGGATAATGCAAAGATATTACATGATTGTAAAAAGCAATGGTAATTAAAATATGCAGTTACAAACGTTCACACTGAGGCATGGCCACCGTGTTATATGTATGGAAGATTCGTTCTATTAAAATGATATTAAAATAGCTATCATATTTCTAATAAACTCGGAGCAAGAACACTGATTGATTCAGTAACCTGTTCCGTGTAACATTGAATAAATTCCTCGATCAGTGTCTGGGCGCCTGTACATAAGTAATTAAGGAGATAAGGCTAGGGTGTCCACGAGTCGTGTGAAATAGAATAACAAACATCGAATAATATTAGGTTCAGTTCATCATAATTTGTATTCCCGTACTTTTATTTTCAAATGGTGATTGAACGGGTGACAGTTTTGTACTTGTACATTATAAACAGATATTACTTTTCAATTACAATACAATACTATGAAAAATGAAGCTGTTATTATGATTTATACAACTTTGTGAACTAGCCTTTATGAGTAAATGGTTATTTTGATATGTCACATTCAAGCTTACACTCGTACATACTCACTTACTTACATGTACTTATTTCGAATTCACAACAATGGATATTGTACTTAATTTATCGTCATCTAAAATAATTTTAATCTCGCCTTGAATTGCACATGTAGTGGAACAAACACGGCAGATCTGCAGTGGTACAGATTTTTGGCACTGTCCACACTGCCTCCACCAGGCTCGATGATATTACAATAATGAATATGTAATTACAGGTAAGTCCGCTAACAAAAAAAAACCACCGATAAAAATGACAAGATAAAATTCACGACGTAATCCAAAGAAACGCCAACTCATATCCACTTGTGCCGTGCGCCGCGCAGCACTAGTCCAGCGACTCCGACGGAGCGCACTATCTTTAGTACTGTCATCTTGGAGAAGCTTGCCCTGTTGTATAGAAGTTCAGTACGATAAGCCAGCGTGCGCGCCGCACGAGGAAGTTAGGCCATAATCATTAATTAATATAAAAATATCCTTATCTCCGTCATTAAGCTGACAGACGAGTGTCGAGAACCGCCTCGTTCATAGTTCTAGTCGGATAAAGAAATTAAAATTATTAACAATTTGTCTAAGCTTATTTTTACGCTGGGTGTTCATTTACAATGTTTGGAGTTATTGAAGTTTTAGTACTATATAGAAACATAATACGTAACATCACGCCTGCTATCCCCGAAGAGCTAGACAGTAGAGTGTAGTACACTCTCACGTTTCACGAGTTATGTTCCAAATCCCACTCTTGACAGGGGCGGGGAGGGAGGGGGGGTGAGCATATCACCATACACCAAACACAACTCCAGACTTGGAGCTAGTACTAGGAATTCAAAGTTGGAAAACTTTAGCATTAGATCTATGCATCGAACTCAGGACGAGCAGTGGCGCTTGCATCCACTCGACCAACGGGGGCTCACCGAAACGTTATTACTCGTATTTTGTCCAAGTTTTTACTAATATTTAGGTTATGCAAAATTGTAGTCTATGGTGTGACGTAGGTTCGTAGAAAAACTCTTAAGATGTAAACTATAAAGTGGATGTCGTTTAATAAATGATAATGGTATATACAAATACTGATTAGTATAAATAATACGCTGCACTTCAATGTACCTGCAGTTGTGAACGTTCTGATATCCGAACACAATTATAATATGTATTTATAAATATTAAGAGAAAGATAACAAGATAAGTTCCATCGATTTATTTCAGTGAAGTCTCAACAAGCCGCGTGCTAGCGTGACGGAAAGAGAGGAAGCACGTGTTGCGTGTCAGTCGATACTCGTATTGTCATTTGGCCCTCGGTACTCTACCCTCGGTACCTCCTGAGGGGACGTGCGTGATGATATAATAAAAGTAATCATTTGCTTTTCTTTTTTAGCTTTTTTAGCTAAAGCTGCTGAGCTAATCAGCAGCTTTTTCCTTTACAATTCTATAATTACATATCCTATGATTATTTATACAAATAGTAAGTGTTATCTATACAACACCTACTATTTGTATAAGATTGAAGTATAACAAAATGTCTATAGAGTTTAATACGTAATTATACACGTGCACTCAGTGTAAAGCCTTATATTAATCGGCAACGACAGCATTAGAGTGGAGAACCGGGCAGTGAGACGAGGCAAACATTGTGCTCACCTCGCGAGTCGCGCGCGTGCGTCGCGTGCGTCAAGCGCGGCGCGCGGCCACGCGGCGCCGGCTCGGTGCTGTTCGACAGCCTCGCCGTCGTCTCAGCAGACACAGCGGCCACAGGGCAACGGTAGCGTTTTCCGTCAACAACAGTAACATTGTTCACCGTCAACATTTATTTGATATATATAAAAGTCTGCTTCGTTGGTCGTATTGGTTGCAGGTGCGACTGCCGATCGGGAGGTCCCGGGTTCGATTGTCGGGTGGAACACTACAAAATTTTCTAATGTAGATTTGCTAGTAGTGGTTCGGAGTCTGGACATGTGCCCGATGCATGGCAATAGGCTCACCACCTATTCCATAGTGGGACGTAAACGTAACTGGTGAATCGTGGGAAT
>DWEI01005770.1:0-10569 GCA_018245875.1 Mysoria ambigua | reverse complement strand
TCCGAAACTTGAAAATCTCAATTAGAAAATTTTGTAGCGTTCGAACCGGGAATCGAACCCGGGACCTCTAGATCGGCAGTCGCATCTGCAACCAACACGACCAACGAGGCAGTATGTTTACATAATTTCTTTATATTGTTGACTTAGATCACTTCCATAATTAACACTAAATGAATTCCGTATAACGTTGTAATTACAACTACTTTCTAAAGGTTCATTTTTGGCAATATCGTAAAAATTGCATTGAATAAATTTAGTTTAAAATCATGTCATGTGAAATAAGTGATAAATTCATTTTTTTATCAATTCTGACTTAGACCACTTTCATAATTATGGGCACAAATAATTCACTTTGAACATTATTAAATAATTTACTTTGAACATTATTTAGGATGTTCATTTAATTAATTTCATACTTTCAATAATTAGAATCAAATGTTGAGATCTACTATACTGCTAGTTATAACAAATAGGGAACTGACATACCCTCACATAAATGCCTAGCTCATCTTGCCTGTCCGTTTGATGTTCCCAAATAGGTGACTTCTTCAACAAGTACAACAACTTGTTCCAGTTATGCGAATAGATAGCTCGACACAAAGCAATGTGGTACTGATTGCGCCATTTCTTTTCCCTTGACTCATACTCAGATATGCCTCGGTTCATCTGTAGATGCAGAAGGTTTCGCTTGCATCTTCTGTCTGGATCAGTGAA
This sequence comes from Mysoria ambigua, assembly GCA_018245875.1. Lineage (NCBI taxonomy): Eukaryota > Metazoa > Arthropoda > Insecta > Lepidoptera > Hesperiidae > Mysoria > Mysoria ambigua. The sequence continues at coordinate 9,855 of DWEI01005770.1, read as the reverse complement.
ACGGTCGTCAATTAGATTCATCACTCTCCGCTGAAAATATATATATATTTTTTAAAACCATGTATCAAACAACATAAACAACACATCTATAATGAAGTCTACATGTAATTTGTCTCATGTCTAATTTAGAAGAATAATACTTACTAATTCATAATAGTGTAAATATTTGCAAGTACAACTCAAAATATCTAATATTTATTTCAATAATACATACATTATAACAGAGTATATCACTAAGGTTTAATATAATGCACACATTACAAATAAAGGAATTCCTATAATACCTTAATCGCTGAAAGATAAGTACTGTTCAGCGATGGTAACGGCAAGTAAACATAACCCAACACATTCACATGGTGGAAACTATAGAAAATAAAATAATTACTTACCATAGTGCTCATAGGAACAAAATGACATTTTGTGACGTCTTCTTCCAAAAACATTCTGAGGTCTCTATTTACTTGTTTAATAATAACAAAGTTTTTGTATTGTAATATAACAACACACAAATCACAATTTAAAAGTCACAACCGGCAATTCAATGTTGCTGTTGACATAGGAACATTTAAAAATATTTGACAGCTATGAAGTTACCAGTACAAAAATAGACGGACATTCGTGCTTTAATAAATACACAGTATCTTTTGTATTTCAGCGAATACAAGTTATTAAATTAATACGTGTTATTTGATGGGGACAGAAAATATAAAACATGCAATGTAAAAAATATAAATGAAAAAAATAATCAATGAAATGGAAACATAGTACAAGTAAATAAGATATTACTGTATTACGTGTACCAAATCCTAATAATCCGCACAAAGTAATAAACGATTATTACATTATGATATAATAAAATTGGCGTAAAAGCAATTAATATTTTCTTGTTATAAAAAGCTGTTTTACGTCCTATCATTGGATACGTGATGAAAACGGCGTCAACTACAATAAATTGTAATTTAAAAATTAAGAGTTCATGAATTAAATTACCTTATCTATTCTAATCTTGTTAACGTTATCAAACAATTTTTTAAGATGTACTTGTACTAGTTGTGGCTTTTTAGAGTTACCAAGAATCTCTAATAGATCATCATTTGATATAAAATAAAATCTTGGAAATAGCTGTCTTTTCGTCTCAAGATACTTTTCTAGAGCTCTTAGAATGCCATCCAAATTGTCCACCATTGTATTTAACTTGTTGAATAAATACGGAGCAGGTTTATACAAACATGCTTCTATTGCATTTATACCAGCATTCACACTGTTAAAATTAAAATATAAATATTAGAAACATTATGTGTTATGTACATTTTACTAATAATAGGCAATACAGTAGGCAAATAAACAACTAACTTGCTTGTTATTTCAGTCCAATCGGCAGTTAAAGCATCAAATATTTTCACTTCATTGGGTAATTGTTTCCTAATGTCTTCCCCGCTAAATATAGTTTCTAGATAAAGATATCGACGTTGAACTTGCAGGGAAATCTTAAAAGAGAATTGTTTTAACGGAAAATGATTAGATTAAAAATAGAACTAAAATAAATAAATATAATAGACTTCTTTTGCTTTACCAACATTTGTTATTTATTTGAACGTTTCTCTTAATAAATAATAATGTTTTGTGTTAAAGTTCAAAACTGACAAATAGAACTGTACCTCAATACACTCGGCTACATATCCCAAGGATTTTTCCCAATAATCTACTTCTTTTATGAATGGTTCTACATATTTAGTCGATTTCATCGAGGACAACTGAACTTGATGATCTTCCAAGAACTAAACAGAACAATTTGAATTTAATGTTAAATGTTTATTTCGGTTACAATACGACGTTTTCGGTCTCGAAAGCAAACCTGCATAACATCTTCTACATTCTTAATTCTGTACATTTCGCCCGCATGATGTTGCATTTCGTACGTAGTATTTTTCCAAACTTCTCTAATAGCTTTGAGTCCATTCTCTATATTTAACTCCATTGTAGCGGCATTTGATATTTCAGCAATATCTTCAGCATATGCTTGGAAATTTAAGCGCATTATCAATTCAAGTTTGAAATCTTCAGAATTTTGATCAAATTCTCTGTATTTTGTAAAATATTAGTTAGGTTATTGAAATAAAAAATATTACATCAGTTGTAAATTGTATTCATATCAGTTTATACACATAATGAAAATGTCCCTTTTTTATTAGAATAAGGAATTTAAATATTTTTAACTTACACTCCCATTAGTGTTTTTATTCTATCCCAATGTCTTTCTCTCATGCAGGGATTTTTTAAATCCCCAATCAAAGGCAATGTTCTCCTAAATGCATCAACTTTCACTCTTGTCGTATCAATTATATCCCAACCTTTGTCCTTCAGCTGACGAGACAGGCGATTAAAGTTTCTAAGTCAAAAAATATTTCAATTAGTTTTAAAAACAACTCGAAAAATACTTTTTTACAACCGTAAAAACTTAAAATATATCTATATTCCGACCGAAATAAGAACATAACGTTGTCTTCCATTTCATCGGTTTCCATTTCCCAGAAAGTTTGCGTTTTATATTTTTCCCACGACTCCTCCCATTGAAATACTAAGTTCCACACTTCTTCCAATTTCTCCAATTCCTTTTCCATTTTTTGTAAGTCAAGATTGACTGGTGTCCTAGGAAACACAGTATTGCTTTAAACTATTAATTCACAACTAATGAATGAACAATTTTCAACATAAAGTTATATTACGTCAAATTAAATACTGCAAGACCATCTCGTATTTGTTGCTCTTGAGCGCGTAGTGCATTAAGCTGCTCCCTGTAAGCTTTCAGCTGTGATAGAGCGTCCTTTCCGCTGATGTCGGAACTACAAGGAGCCGTTTTATAAAAGTCCTCACAAAAATCTTTAGCGGCTTCTTTAAATTCCTAGTTAACAAAAACGGAAAATATAGGGACACAAGGGATAAAGGAAACAAGGAAGGAAACATGGAAATTTATAGATAAATAAAAAAAAGATTCAAGTAAATCACCTCTGCCTGTTCTAATAATTCGGCTTTGAATTTATCCTTGTTGCCTTCAAGAGCTTTTTTCGCTTCTTCTAGCAATGCTAAATATTCAGTCCATATGGTAGGAATATTTTCATGACGGCTCGACATATCAGAACTTACCTCCACATCAAATTTGGCTGCAGAGAATGATAACTTTACGTTATTAATATTAGAATAGTCCCAGAAGTAATAAAACGAATATACAATATACAATAAATTTTGATAGGAGCAATACTCGGTTCAATCAATCACGTCGAAATATCTAGAAAGCAGGCAAGTATCAACGATACAATTTAGAAAACATGTAATTCCAGAAGTTATGAATATAAATTACTCTTACAAAAGATACTGCAAGCGAACTGCTGAAATTTATAAATAAACTTTCATACCTAGAGTCATCATTTGATCAGTAATGGGTGGGAATGTCTTTTCAATATTATTTGTTTCGGACACTAGTCGTTCATAAGTCGCTATTGAAGTTGCAAGCTCTTTTAAATCAGTCGGCATCTAAAAAAGAACAACATAGAAAACAGGGTTTTAGCTATTTATCCCAAGGAAAACTTCCTGTAGTATTAAGTCAGTTTTGTCTCAAAATTATGCTGTATGCCAAGACGTAATAAATTTTACTTTACCGTCATTGCTTCTATGCTGCTTTTTTCTACGTAATTATAAATGACATCTATGTCATATTCAGTGATTTTTCTAAGTAGTTCTCCCAATTTCGTTTGCCACACCAGACAATGAGCTATAACAGATTTTTTCAATTCACTCGAATTGAGCGTAATAAAGTGTATCTGGAATACAAGTAAAGTTTACCTTGTAGTTATAATATAATAAAAAAAATGTCCATCCATCGGTTGTTAGAAATTATTTTTTCCAAAGTATATAGTTATCTGTACCTGATTAACGGTTTCCTGTATTTGAACTGTGTTTGCCAAATCGTTATAGTTAATTATCAGAGCTTCAAAATCGGCAGCCGTATGTTTCTTTTCGCGATATTTTATCATAAATTCATCTTTACCGACTTTCCAGATATGAGCGTAAGGATCCCACATGTGGATATGTTCATTTACCAATGTTATGTTATATTCAATTTCTAAAACAATTACGTGTAATATGTATAATACATATATAATCGGGACGTTACAAATACGACACTATAAAAATATATTTATGTAAAATAATAACTAACGTACCGGCATCCATGAGTGACTGCAATTTATTAGAATCCGCGTCACCTTGTATCACTTCTTTGAATCTTTTCAAACCACCAGCAGGCAAACTGAATTTTTCATATAATCTAGGGATAGTGCTCATTATATGAACAATTTCTTCAAGAACTGTCGTAAACGTGTCTCTGATCTCATCGTTGGCTGGTACATAAATAATGTCCTTTTCAACCAAATATAGATTCATCTTTATTAAAGGAGATGGTGCCATTGTCCCTTGAATAATATTTTACAGTTAAGAGAAATTTTAATGTAAATTTTAAAAGGTTATATTGAAATAACTAATATCAACTTCACTTTTACTCACCATCTCCATGTACGCACTTGTAAATATTTTGCATAGTTGCTTTGATAGTTAATCGTAATGCATCTTCTAATAATTGATCAAATCTTCTAACGTATTTAACCCAATGTTCCGCCATCTAAAATTTACGTCATTTTAAGAATTTAAATTTGAATATAAATAAAATGGATTTCTACAATCTGAAATAAAATCTCATCATCCTGACCAGTCTTGTATCAGTCCACTGATAGGCCTAGGTCACCTTTAAATAACGTGATCACACCTTGTCTTAGGTATGTGCTCGGTAAAGAGAAAAAAAACTCACTTGAGTTATGTACGACTCGAATCCTTCATATACAATTATAAGATATGTTATGATTTCTTTGTACATATCCAGTATTTTTGATGCAGCTATACTTTCCATTTCACGGATGCTTGCCCGAAATGAACGTATTTCAAACACATTGTATATATCGAATTCAACCAGTGGTGTATCACATATTTTCTCCATTATTTTTACTAAATTTATATTACAGTTTTTGTAAGTCGTTACAAAATCTTGAAGCTGTGGAATGTTATAACATATGTCATAAATGTGTTCAAAGAAACTATTATGAAAAAGGATGTGTGTCAGAAAGTGTAATAAAAGTAGCTAACTTCTCCAATTTGCAGAACACAATCAGCGATATAAGCATCCGACATAGTCGAGGTCCACGTCAATTTAGTTATACCTGGCTGTACTTTCTTTTCACAGGCCTGAAATATAAAATATAGGAAATTATATTATCATCAACTAGCTACTTTATTAGCTAATTTCTGTATGCTCCCAAATGCGCTGTTTTTGTATTTAGAGTTTCAAAACGCTTGTTAATCATTTTGCTTAAGATTTTATTATCGAACGTATGTCAAAACGTCAAATAAATTCAGCTGTCTGTCATATTCATTTAAAAAATTGAGTAAAACAATGTTTGAGGTGAGATGAATCTGTTTAATGGTTTAAAAAATACAGCCATGAACTTGGCAGACCCAGAATTGGAGCTTATAGACCCAACGCCTGATGTCCACGCCATGTTTTTGCATTTCGACAAATTATTTTTTTGGGAAAAGTTATCCAGTAGATCGACAGTCAGATGGAGCAAGAGGATGTATTCCTGCGCGGGAACGTGCACGTAAGTCATTGCAAGTACTACATGGTTTTGGAATTAAATACGCAAAATTGAATACGTTAGTGTGACCAAGACTAAATAAAGACCAAGAGTAAATTTGAACACAACGTAAGTTTAAATGGAATACATAAAAATTGAATTCACAGACGATCTGTTCTTTATTGGCATTACAAATGATTAAGTATTCGGAATAATGGTAAACTCGACTGTTATTGATGCAGTGTTTGAAGCACAATATTTCAGCTACTTCCAGTCATAATTGAAAAGAGATGTGGGCTTTGAATGAGAGCTTTTTTAAAGAGTGTCATGTCATAGCACTCCAGGAAAGCATCAGATGGAAACTCATTCTCCATTATGCATGAACATGATAATAACTTGTGTGCACCGAGAGCATAGCTTTATGTCAAAGTATCTCACTATATTTTCCCTCGCTTTCATTTAAATTTTGTCAATTTACTTTGTTCGAATTCAACATACATATATTACCTAGGAACTGTGACAAATGACATAAAATAAAAATAAAGTTCTATTGTATATTTATAACTACAAACGTAACTTCACGCCTGTAATCCCCGAAGAGGTAGGCAGAGGAATGCAGAACATTCCCATGTTTCACCAGTTATGTTTACAGCCTACTATGTTATAGGTGGTGAGCCTATTGCCGTGCATCGGGCACATATTCAGACTTCTAATTAGATTTTCTAGCAGAAAATTTTCAAATTAGAAAATTTTGTAGCATCCGACCTGGGAACCCAGGACCTCCCGATTGGCAGTCGCACTTGCAACCAACACAATCAACGAGGCAGTCACAGTTTATAACTACACATACATATGATCCAACTACTTATTTAGAAGTAGTAGCATTTTGATACTGACGATGATTTAATAATAATTCAATCAATTGTATGTGGCTACAGCTTAAATTTTTTGTCATTAAATGTTACAGATATGAACGTCGTGGACATTGTGGAGGGCTCTGTGATATAGCTTTAAGTGAACCGTTGCTAAAATTAAGACCTCGCAAAGACCTGATAGAAACTCTACTTCATGAAATGATCCATGCATACTTATTTATAACAGGCAGGGATAACAGCCGAGATGGGCACGGACCATATTTTCAATCACATATGCACAGGATAAACAGAGCTGCTGGCATTAATATCAGCATCTATCATGACTTTCATGATGAGGTTAGTTTAAACACAGCTTTTGGTACTATTTACTCTTATTTTTATATTATTCCACTGTTAGATTATGTCCTCATAAGAAGAGGATAAAGGCCAAAGTCTGCCATGCTAAGTACAGGTTAACTTACTACTTAATGTCTCACCTTTAGATAATACATTTTTTATGAACTCTAATGTGTGTAGAATTCCTCATGATGTTTTCTTTTACCACTATGGCAAGTGATATTTGTCATTCAGTACAGAATACATTTTGTAAAGAGTACACACCAGGATTAGAACATGGGCCTCCAGATTGGGATGCTGAATTTTAAACAACTAGGCTTTCACTGATGGGCTATTTACTATTTAAAACTAACACTATTTACTATTTAAAAATTATTGTTTGAATAATTATACTATTAGGAATACTATATTTTTAAGAATCTAGTGGACATATATTGCACCAATATATTTCACACTCAAAGATTTCATATGTATATGATTTATTGCATTATTTATTGGTTTCAATTAAGTATATATTCTTCGGAAAATCCAAAATACTTTCAACAGATTTATTCTAAGTCTATTTTAATGAAATACAACTAGAAGTCTGAGAATAGCTTTAGAGCTAGACAGATTACAAACCTACACACACTCAAGAAAAGTGTAAATGTTATGCACGATCAAAATACTAATGGGAATATATGTTGCAAATTTTTAGGTCAAACTTTACCAAACACATTGGTGGTTATGTAATGGTCCATGTCGCAAAAGCAGACCTTACTTTGGACTTGTGCGACGCACGTGCAACCGACCACCTGGACCATCAGATTATTGGTGGAATCACCATAAAAGAATTTGTGGAGGTACTTTTATAAAAATTAAAGAACCTGAAAAACCAGGAATGAAGAGTAAAAATAATGAAGTGGCGAAACCAAAGGAGGACATTACAAAATATCTAAACAACAATAATATTAATGGTACAAAAGACATGGTGAATAAAAGTAACTCTAAGAAACCAATTATAAAAGACACGAGCAATGTACCCATTAAATCACATATTGGAATTAAAAGTAATAGCAGCAAAGTGATTGTAACTAAAAAGAATGTGATTTTTAGCCCTCAAGTAACAAAATCGAATATTTCTATTTTTGGTGGAGTAGGACAGACACTTAACGGTAAGATAATAAAACCTAGTTCAGTTAGTGGTATTGATGGTAAAAAAAACATTAGTACCAATAAGCAGCTAGGGACCAACAATAATAAAGTTACATCGAAGGCTAATAACTCTAATACTTCATTGAATGCAAGCAAACATAAAGCAGATACTCTTATTGATACACCACCACTCAAAAAAGGGAAAATCGACTTTTATCTCAAAAATATAGCTACTACTACACTGAAAGACATATATGGACAAGATTTTAATGTAACACAAGTACTAAACAATAAAAAAACAGTAACTGCACCTAAAGAAATAGATTTAGTACCATGTCCTGTTTGTAAAATTGAAATTAGTCAAAGTAAAATTAACACTCATTTGGATGAGTGTTTGAGTAAAGATTTAATAGCAGATTGCATAGCAGATAACATTTTAAGAACAAAAAATTCAAATGTTCACATGGATGACATATCAAATGTAGAAAATATCAAAATTAATAAGAGAGTATCGGATATCAAAGTAGGTCAAAGCACTTTAGTAAAAACTGAAAACAGAATAGTAGAAAATGCTGTTAAAAAAGAGTCAAATGTCCAGAGAAAATCAAGTAGCTCTGTACTGCCTGACAATCTGAATAAAGTTAATGAGTCAATGTCTAAAATGGACAGTTTGCCATTTGTTAATGAAGGTACACCAATAAAAATGGAGCCCAGCTGCAGTAACAGTGATCTAACATCAGAAAAGGAATGTCTATGTTGCGGTAATAAGTTGAACACATCAGTGGATGAACACTTGTATGAATGCCAAGCCTTCTTCAACAATAGGACCACAAAACAAGATGCACCTATACCTACCTCTGCTAAGATAACAAATGAAATAATAGTAATTAATGATGATGACGATGAATTCGATGAGACGGCCAGCTTGAATGCGACAGGAACCAAGCTGCCTTGTCCGTGCTGCCTCAAAATGGTCGAGGAAATTGATATGAACGACCACTTGGATAAATGTTTAAGTTAAGGATTGGTATAAATTATTGCCATAACAATACAAACAGGGTTAATCAATGGTTAATGTAAATTCGAGATATTTATAATCTTAGATCAGGATTGAAATTCCATCTTCATCCAGCTTGTTATGTTTAAACCTCTTTGTAAATTGATATATATTTATTTGTTTTGAAGTCTGATAGTTCTGTGATTTATCTGTTATTAATCATATTAATGTATTTTTGTTAATAAATGTGTACAATAATTACTTTAACAGAACCTATTATTTTATGAGATACACTCAAAATTGGTAACCTTAATTCTAAAATTAGATCTATCACACTTGTGCTATATTATTTCAAATTCTTACCAATATAAATGCGAAAGTAACTCTATCTGTCTGTCTGTCTCTTCTGCTTGCCTAAACCATTAAATTGATTGGGATGAAAGTTTGTTTAAAAGAAGTTTGAGACTCGAGACAAAACGTAGGATAGTTTTTATCCCATAAATCTCAAAGGAACAGGAGACAACCATTACTGTTGAAAAATTTCGCATGCCGGCAGTTTTATTCACGTGCGCCGCGTAAACCAGCAGAGATAGATTAATGTTTTTGAGAATTGTTGACCTACAAAAATACAAGTCCGGGATGAATGCCTCGTTGGTCGTGTTGGTTGCAAGTTCGACTACCGTTTGGGAGGTCCCGGGTTCGATTCCCGGGTTGGCCGCTAAGAAATTTTCTAATTTAGATTTTCTAAAAGTGGTTTGAATTTTGCATATGTGCCCGGTATATAGCAATATGCACATCACCTATTCCATGGTGGAAAATAAACGTAACCGAT
>DWEI01005769.1:0-10570 GCA_018245875.1 Mysoria ambigua | reverse complement strand
GCCTATTGCCATGCATCGGGCACATATCTAGACTCCGAACCACTACTAGAAAATGTAAATTAGAAAATTTTGTAGTGTTCGACTCGGGAATCGAACCCGGGACCTCTTGATCGGCAGTCGCATCAGCAACCAGCACGACCAACGAAGCAGTCAAAGATAAGTATACATGTACATTTAATGCGAATATAAACAACGCGTTTATTCTTGCGAAGATTTTATACAACGATAAAACTGCAAGATGAATAAATTATTAAATTCAACTCACATATTTAAACAAAGAAAAGGAACACCGGCTTATGTGTTGAAATATATTGTACCGGGCTTCGTATTGTGTGTACGTATTTAGCTGCCTTATTAGTCGACTGGTTGGAATATGGGACTGCTGATTGAGAGGACACGGTGCTCTTACCGGGTCGAGATATATTGGATTTTTCTAATTTAGAATTTCTCGTTAAAGTTTCTAGAAGTGGCTCTGAGGCTGGATTTGTGTCCGGTGTAGGGTTCACTCTCCATTCCATGATGGGTCTCAAACATAGATAACTAGCGAAAACTGTGAGTACGCTACATTTATTTATTACTTGTTTTTGAATTATAAGCGTGATGTTTCGTAACATTTATATTTGGACATGGAGTTTGGATAATAAAACCAAACACCAGCAAGTGATTTTTTCGAGTATGATTTAGAGTTAATTAAACTTGGCAGCACAGTGTCGGTAGTCCATACATAAAAAAAATATGTTAAAAACTGAACTCACACACATGTACACACACCTACACTCGAAGTTAACATTAAAATAATAGCACGAAAATATCGCTTTGATTTGGCTGCACGCGTCCCACACGGGATGTGTGATATACTTGAGAATGAAGCCTGCAAGGTAAAATATAATTTATTTGTTCTCCACACCCCGTGTGCCTTAGTTATCGTTTAGAAAACAAAATTGAAATATTCGCACTCCCACACTCTAGCTAACTTGTATTTCAAACTATAACAATATTTTATTATTCTTCTTAGAAAAAGAAGAAGACTGTTAGAATACTATTACAAGGAACTATATTATTTTAAGAAGAGGAAGAAAAATATTATATTATAATAACGTTTATATGATATAGCCTTATTTTGTCAGTGCTAAACCATGCACGCCTGCGCCGAGGCCATGGGTAACTACTATACTGTCGAAATTAACATAATTAATTAGAAAGTTATGATGAAATGTGTTTGAAATTATCAATTGAAATTTCAGTGCCTCGATGGTCGTATTAGTTGTAAGTGCGACCGCCGATCGGGAGGTTCTAGATTCAATTCCCATTTCGGGAACTACAGAATTTTTCTAATTAAAATTTTATAGCAGTTGCTCAGAGTCTGGATATGTTATTGGTGTATGGCAATAGATATAATAATTTTATACCGTAGAAGGACTAAACGTGGGACACTTCCCATATCAGTAATGCTGGTAGTGCTGTAGCCATTAAAACTTAGATATAAATATTTTTTTCTTCCACATTTAGGTTTTTAGATGAACGTAAGCTTTATTTACTATGATAATAGATTGAGCGGTATAAAAGTTTCGGTGCATTATTAAATACTACATTATACAATGCCTACGGTATTCAACAAACTTCTTAAAACTAGTCTTGCCTACGCGCTACAAGTTTGCTTTGATAATTGAAAAACAGTTACGACGAAACTTTGAATTTATCCGCTGTTTTTATGCGAACGATGTTATGTAAGCAAACCTATTACGGCTTTCAAATTCAATTAATTCGAACAGGAAGCATATCTTATTACACTCCATCCATATTAAATTATACATATTAAACAAATTATCTAGTTTTGATTAAATAAATAGTTGTCTTATTTTAGATAATTGTAAACACGTTCATCTCAGGACGACTGCTTACAGAATGATTAAGGACATAATTAAAATAACGGTTTTCTTAAATTGTAAATTATAAAATATTCCGTTAATTGAAATTGATTATTGATATGTTTTTTCATTTTAAAAGATGACAATGATATCCATAACATTATTGTTTTTTTACACTAGTACAAAGCAACAAGGATTACTTAAAATCTGTAGTTACATATTATTAAAATTGAGGCATCTGTTTGTAACTACAAATTATTTTAATGAGTACATGTAAAATGTATATACAATATATAATATCAAAAACGGAATACTTGTCTTTCTGTTTGTTTGTTCCAGGTAAAATCCGCGACGACTGAACCCAATTCGGCGGGATTGTCTCTAGCAGATACCCGATGTTATGAGAAGTAATATAACTTAGATTAATCTTATTCATTAAAAGTTTGCTAAGCAAAAAAAAATATGATTATAAAATGCAATATGGTTAAATTGTTTTTGGTGGGAATTTTACTAACTGATAGCTAATGTTAAAAGATGTAACTAAAGATACTTTTACTTCCTCCTACCTTCCTCCTCCGCGAAGGGAATCTTAGATACAAGTAGTTAATAATTAAATTTGTAAACTGTGTTTGTGTGGCTACATGATTGCTCGAGTGGTTACAAGCGCAACTGATCGACTCATTCCGGGTTCGATCGCCGGATCAGGTACTGTTGGGTTTTCTAACCAAAAATTCCTATTAGTGGGCAATCCCAATTCCATGACGGCTTTCTATGATCACAGGTGAATATTGAGAGCGTATACACTCCTCCGCCTGCCACTTCAGGATTACGGCCGTGATGTTATGTACGATATTTCACTACATTGTGAAATACATAAACATCGTACAAAATTATGTAAAATACATAAGCATTGTACAAAATAATGGTAAAAAATTGCCTAATTATTATAGAGACACTGAAAGTAACATCGCAAGTATCTCCACGCGCTGTGAAACCAAATATGTTTTTTTTATGCTTTCTGATTATCTGTACATGGTTCCCAGCAAAGTTAGAAAAATATGACTTCGATTTAGCGTCGGAACATCATTTTGTCGGGATCTTGTCATAAACAAATATAAGTTCTAAAATGTTCATATTCCTTTTATTCACTCCCTAGTCCAATTGTACGGCTTACTTCCTGTTGGCCCAGTGTTTACAAAGTAACCAAACTGCTTCGTAAACAGTGGCATATATATGCCACTGTTTTTATCTTTCTTTTGTTCATAGCTAGCGGCACAGTTGCGGTAGGTACGAAACATGTATTATCCCATTCTGAGCCGGATTAACGTAAATACAGCCCAGTGGCTGAACTGTATGTCGAGAGTTTTAAATTGCTTTTAAAGCTCCCACGAAGTACAGCGGTTGTAATACGCTTACCACTGGCACAGACTGTTCGACGTGTCTTTCGTTGTATAAAACGCCTGTAAAAACTTCTCGCAAGCGCTCGCCAGTCAGTCCAAATGCTGGCCGCGTCCGTCGTTGCAAAACAATTAAGTATCGTTTTGCGATTTACAATTGCATCGACGCGATGCTGCGAGCTCGCGATAATAGTATGCGCATCTGTTCGAACGAAGTTAATTAGTTTAACGGTGAAGTAAATGTTTGTGTATCCATAATGAGACTTAAGATTCTCACCGCTATGATAAAACTCAGTATCGACACATGGTATTGGAAACACATGTAAGTGAAAAATTATTACTATATGTTAAATCCACTACTACTACGAGTCTGTTTCGGCAGCGTCTATGTAAAAAGATTGCGTACCAAAGATCTCCTTTGAGTGGTCTTTGACCCACAGTAGTCCTTATTTTCTAATAAACTAAGATAATCCTTTATATCCAATTGGTGTCAGTCGAAAACATTTGAGAGCTTGAACAGTTCAATAATACCAAAAAACGCAAGTGAAACATAATTGTCTATTATTTACCAGCTTACAAAAAGTACAATACTTCATGTACCACTTAAGTATTATATCATTTTGCAGTATACGTTTGACACGTGCTATGAAGTTATATGATTTGTAAGTCATCATTAAACCCCATTCATTACGAATCATTAAGTAGGCCATATATATGGATAACCTTGATAATTACAACCACAAACATCATCTGACGGTACACTCACTCGGTCACTCGCTTGTAATCATCTAAGTCATTATATGAGTTATCAATGCGTATCTGTGGTGCGTATTCGTTTAAGTTTAAGTGAGAGTCCGTCAAGTGTTGAGGGGCCGCGGCGGGCGCGCCAACCGAAAAGCGGCCTGTTCCATCCAGCGGACCGCGACGAAAGCTAACAAAGGGGAATGACAAAAATAAAAACGTCACGTTAAAAGGAATGTGATTTTAGGTTACACTAACGTACGCGTTATACTAAAGTTGTTTAAGAATTGGGGTAGGATAACGAGATATCTAAAAATATTTTACTTCGTATAATAAATATACATATGAATATAGCCGTTTACAAATATAACTATTATTATACGATATGTTCAGGGCTCAGTGGAGTAAGGGTACATAATTAAAGTATCACAATTAAGGGTTTATCGCGGCATAAACTTTGAATGGAATTAATATGAATTGTGTAATGGGGTTATTGTGAAATTATATACAATGTAACCATATATTATCTTCGTAAGTTAACCAATTAATGAAGACGTATTAACACCAATTAACAATTAATAATACGACGCAATTTTAAATTTCGAAGTGCGTAATGAACATGTAAGAATTCATGACGTGTATTTAATGACTTATACACTTATGTTTGAAGTGTCATATGACACTGTTAACATTGAATTATAGTGCACGATACCAACCCCTTGACGAGTAAATGTACAACGTTTCAACCTGTTTCCCGGCTACATTGGTTACAACCCAATCCCACTGCGCATCGTGTCATACATAAAAGCTATGAATAAAATATTCGTATTACTAACATGCGTCTATTCGCTAGCGCTTATGACAACACAAATCCATTAAATCGAGTGCTCTGTCTCGTTGGGTTGAGGCGAGCCGCTGGCGACTACGTCCCATGCTAGCGTCAGATCAATATTGTTACTAGAAATTGGGTCGAAAGCAATCTAGTGGCACTCGGCGAGATCTTGTACGGGTGGGCTTAGCTGCTGTGACACTGTTGGAATAGGTTAATGGAAGAGCTCTTATAAAACATGAAGCATATCGTATTATTATTTAAAATTCAATTTTTATCAAGATACGAATAATCAATCTTTTTTTTGAATTTATATTTCATACTAGTCACGGTTACTTGAGTTTCGTTAGGTAAGCTAAGCCGGTCGACTATGATGGTCTTAGACATTTTTGCCTAGTTGATTCTCATCAATATATTTATCTGTATTGGATTCGAATCTTCTTTTTAGAATAGAAACGTCTGAAACTCTTGCTGAGTGCCAGTCGGTAGACTTCACAAGACTCTAAGACGTTTTAATTTTATTCAACGTTTTCCTTCACCGTTGAACTGAGAAGATATAATTTTAAAAACTTCTCTTAATTTCGTAAAGTAGCCAGTGCTTAACAGAATATCCCTCGGCGCACTACAAGGTCTGTTTTACCAAAAAACCTTCCTACTTCTCACCATATGGCAATATGATAAGGTGAATGTATACAAAGCCTCCAGGTCAGTTTGAAAGCAACGGTAAATTAAACATTTCGTTGTGTCGCTGCACAGTAAAATTAACATAGCGTTTATTTGGTCCATTGAGCATTTAAAGGTTGAGAGTGTTTGAAAAGGTTCCGACAAAAACATACACAACACTAATGAGCTTTAACGACACTAATTTGCCCTACGAGTCATATAACCGAATATTCCAAATTTCCGTTAGCGGTCACGTAAGTACCTATTTATATTATTCACATTGCCTCCATTCCATATTTAAATTGCAGGTATCGAGATGTGTTGTTGGCATCGTCACCGTGGCAACGACCTGGTTCGATTCCCGGCCAAGGAAAAACCAGTGCCATCGACGTTTCGTATATTAAATATGAATACGCTATGTGTATTCTGGTAAACAGGGTTCTATGACTCCTTAACTAGTTTAAGTGGTAGTTTCGGTAACAAAGAGGGTCCATGGTTATCGTAAATACGGCTCAGTCCCAGATAATTTCAATAATAATAAATAAGAAGAAAAACAACTCGTAAATGTTTAACGAGTTGTTATATGTTTGATCAAACTGGTGAGTACAAAATAATCGGAAAACACTATCTGAATCCATCGAAGGGCAAATATTTTATGTTCTGATCTATTTTATAAATAAAAATATTCCTATAAGAACAATTATATGTATTCCATTGTGTGCACGGCTTATGGCAATAGGTTCACCTGTTTTTTCATGATAGGACGTAAAGGTAACTAGTAAGATGTGGGAGTGTATTACATTCTTCCGCCAACCTCATCGTAGATTACAGGCGTGATGTATTTACAAAGTCTTGTCATTGCAATGAATCTCATGAATGGCAAATTTATTCTATATTTATAAGATCCTACTAAATTACGCTGCCTACAAATATAATCATATTAAATGTCGTTAACAAAATTGGTTTCTCGAGTATTGGACACATCGAGCTAATGTGAAATAGAAGAAGAATAATAAATAAAGAAAAATATTCAACGTTCCTTATAGACATTCCCTCCCACTTTCCTTTCCATCGAGATTTCCATTTGTACCTCAATAATATTTACCAGTCTGTATAACACGAATATCGCCACTATAACAATCCCGCATCGAAGTCGCTACACCGAGCCAATTCAGAATTTATTACGCATATTAATATTACCGAGGCTTGTTAAAATATTTATAACATTTCAAAATTAATATGGGTGAGAATTTACTGTATGTTTCGCTGCACAACTCAGCTTACACGAAAAGGAATTTGATATAACTATATTGTTACAGCGTAGGCAGAGAGTACGAATCGCTAAATATCTTTGTTCTTCACAAATTCGTCGCTCTATTCGTACATGCACGTTGGTTTCTAACTCTCCCATCACCCAGGAGATAACCAATTTGAACTAATGAACTAATAATTTGAACTAATAATAATAATAATAATAATGAATTGAGATAAAAAAAAAGAATCACAAAAATAATCCATTTGATCTGAACGATCCCATCACGTGAAAAGGATTTGAAAAAACGAAAAAGGTTGTTATGCCAACCGTACCCCGAGGCGTCGTTAGGAGGTGCGCAAAGGTCTTTGAACCGACGTGTAGCGTTAACAAAGCCCTTTACACGAAATCGTCCTTTGTTATTGCTCTCATTTATATCTATACAGAAAGAGTATAACATCTAACGATTTGTTCTAAAACTATAGTTATTTGTAATTCAGGAAGTAATGTTAACTTGTTTGACCATTTAGTAATTGATAGCAGATAATAATCACAATTTTTATATAATCAGAGATGTATCTTTTGGACTTGAATAAATATGATAATTACAAGTGGATGCTGAAAATAATAATGAAGTATTGACACAATTGACACACGGCCATCTGAGGTCAGTATATCGAGTGGAGATTCGTATCGGCAGTCTGTCCTACGGTAAAAAGATTATTGACAAATGTACTTATAAAAATAATATTAATTAAAATCACACGCATACCATTGGTGACAATCATTAATTTAAATTGCATGAAGAAAAGGCATATCTCTGTAATAATACAGATATTTGCGATGCTCGGTGCATGGTGCTTTTTGCCTACCCGATAATACCCAATAACCTAGCGTAATGATATAGGAATAAGAATAATCACTTTACCTATATTTAAATGGTTAAAATATTGACAGAGTAATAATTATTTATGAAGACGGTAAGAGCTCTATTATAATTGTCGTGAAGTATAGGTACTGTAATTCTTAGTCGAGAAATAAGCTATATAGGCTTAAGCTATGTATTATTGAATAAATAATACTTTTGCGCAAGGTTAAACATAATAAATTGCTATTTTAATGCCTCTAATATATCCCAGTTTCAATCAGGTCTCTAGTCCGTTGGCTCTGAGCTTAAAGCTTATACATCTAATCATGGACTTCGCGCACGACGTGGTAACCAAAATTTCTACGAAATAACGTTAGTTTTATACTTTCTGTTACAGCTTTGTGCATGCGAAACGCTAAGGTAAATTACACACTAGGCAGTTTGCTCAAATTATATTCTGACCTAGCAGAAGCTTTCCTGGCCATTTCAGTGAACATTTATTATGAATGTGAAGTGAATATTTATTAATATTTTATTTTAAGGAAAACTAAATTGGTCTCAACAACGCAGATTTTTTAATTGAAATTTATTCTAAAGGCAAAGGACGAGGCTGCAATACAAGTAAACTATTTGATGAATTGTAGTTCAAATGCATGATAAGAGTTGATCGTTACATCTGCATTATGCATCGTTGCAGATAATCAAGAGTTCCAAGATTCAATTCCCGGGTCGGAACTATTGGATTTTTATATTTATATTTTCTAATAGTCATTCATGAACTGAATTTATATTCGGTGTATGACAGTAGGTTCACCACCTATTTCATAGGTTCACCACCTATTTCATAGTTGGACGTAAATCCAAGTGATGACTCGTGGGTGCCTTGTAGGTACTACACACTTCTGCCTACCGCTTCGAGGATAACAGGCGCGATGTTAAGTAAATAATAAATGTGAGTATACTTTGAATAAACATCCCCGTTATCGTTCAACATGCCATGTAGGTTGCCTACAACACGAAACAGCAAGAGTAAAAAAAAGAGAAAAATACCCGAAAACAGGATAGTAGGCTCAATCATAAATGTTCAACTGTCGGCTTAATTGAACATACATGTAGTAACGTTCCAGTAATGCGATATTAATTTAAATAAAGTTATAATAATTTACCACTGACCAAAAAAATTTTTGTATAAACTAACCTTAATATAAATAAAAACAAACATATGATTATTGTGATTTAACTAGCGCGCAAACTGCCTAATTTAACTCGATTTGAATGGATTTTACACCGCTACGAAAGCTGTACTGTGTAGCTACGAGCTTCACCTTATAAATCATTTATGAGTTCACACGACACTGGTTGCGCTGTCCACTTTACATAATCGTGAAACAATTTTTTGTTTAACACTACGTGCGTATTGATTTTTATGATTACACTAACGTATATTTGACCGCCCGGTTGGCGTTGGCCGTGTTGCTTGCGAGTACGACTGCCGATCGGGAAGTACTGGGTTCGATTCCTAGGGCGGACGCTGTTAAATTTTTTTCGATTTAGATTTTCTAATAATGCTTAGAAGTCTGGATATGTGCCCACTGTATGGCAATAGGCTCACCACATATACCATAGTGGGACGTAAATGTAAGTGATGATACGTGGGAGTGCTCTGCGTTCTCTGCCTACCCCTTCGGCGATTACAGGCTCTCTCGATTTCTATCAAGCAATAGGAGACAATCTAATTGTGATTGAAATATTTTACGGTAACTTTCTTGAATATCCATCGCAAGTGTACCTAACTCTCTTCATAACAGTATTTTTTATAGATTAACACAGTCATACGATAGAGATCATTTGAAATCTCCAGATCAGCCGAACCCTGGACCTCCCGATCGGCAGTCACACCTGCAACTAACACGACTAACGAGAACAATTACGATTTCTCAAGTGACTAATTAGTCTCCTTCATACGCCTCACAATGCTAAGTGTTATGAAAGATGCCCCGGCTATTCCTTATTATTTTGCCCTAAAATATTTAATTTTAAAAACTATCGACTTAAAATTACCTAATATTGATGTTGATTCAACTTTAACCCTTGGAGTGCCACACTAAAGTCTGACAGTCAATGTAAACAAATCACAGGTATTGTAACGTAGATAGGCATTTAACTAGCAAGTGAATGGAATGGAAGCTTTATATAAAACAAGTATCATAATTAAAACGTGACACATAATCGCATCGCCGAATCTAGTCGGTGATGCTGTTGTGTTTTAATTCATTTGTTACTCACGTGGAAAGAGTACGAGGACGTGTACCTAATGTGGTACTATGGTGTTGTTTGAGGCGATTACTGACATTTTTATTTGGGCTGAAATTCTCGGCTCTGATGATTAAGGTCGCGCCCTAACCTAACCTTATCTCAAACATTAGTCAAAAAATATGGTAAGTGCATATTAATTTTATATTGCTGTACTGTTGTTTTGGCATAAAATGTATATAATCACAAGACAAAGACAATATATATATACGCGAATTACTTAAATTACTTTATCCTTTTATATTAAGATTGTAGTTTCTTTAATTAATGACATACTTTTTCAGACAAATCGAACAACACTGATTCTTTAAACACAAAATGGCCGCCCGCAATAATTGCGCCAAAAATGTTGTCTCTGCGGAACTACGGTCGCTAATCCCTTTCATTGATTGCAACATGATAAATATGAATAATCTGAGCCGTTACATCTTTTTTTTTTTTTTTTTAACCAGGATTGTCCTAGTTATTTATAACACGATATATTTAAACAATGAGTTGACGTGAAAAGCCGTAATATACGATTTTTTAACAATTTGATATGCATTGTTCTTAGATCTTATTGTACTTTATGGTAGCGAGAGTTGGGTATGTAAGAAAGGGGATGAAAGCAGAATAAACGCGGTCGAGATGAGGTCGTTG
>DWEI01005768.1:0-10573 GCA_018245875.1 Mysoria ambigua | reverse complement strand
CGTGCGTGCGTGCGTGCGTGCGTGCGTGCGTGCGTGCGTGCGTGCGTGCGTGCGTGGGTGTGTATATGTGCGTGCATTACGCAAGTTGTTCTCGATTAAGTTGAATTCTGTAGCGAGCCTTTAAAGCAATCTATTGTTTTTAAATTCTCTTTTATCTGCTTGTATATGTACAGATCTACAAAAAACAACGCCCCTCTACAAAAATTCAATGTCTGAATGAAAGTAAATATTGCAACAAATTTCGTGTGTCCAGACGACGATTTTATTACAAACTCGGATTCGCCTTCACTCTAAGAAATCAACTAATCGAGCGATTAGTCCTCAACTGAGTTACTAAGGCGATGACCGCGCGTTTTGTCTACAGTTTGCTGTACGGTCTGCTGGTTACTTCTAATAATCTCAGGCATATAGCCTGAAAAGTCTGTGTGAAATCTTTAATACTATAAGATTATGTTGATTGGTTACCGTTTTAGCCCAAAATAGCCGTCGAAGACGTATGAAGTATGGTATTCTTTGGACGTTTTGGTATTCTCATTCAAAATTAATTCTGTAGTATTGTATTTTTGTGTAGAGAACAATTTAAATTTAGAGTCTGAGCTTCTCGCTACGAGAGTCCCTGCTTCGAAATTGATGTGCGCCGCTTTTCTGACGAAAAAAAGCGTGTGTTCTCAAATTAAATACACAAAGTTTGAATGGAAAGTTCTCGAGCCTTCTCGAATTGGACATAGTCAGTATTTTAGTCCTAATATTCTTAAAAACATAGACAAGGCCCTCCAGGCTCCAAACAAGAGAGTGCCTGTGCTACGGTAACCGGAGTTCATATACAATCTTATCGACCTTATTATCCAGTCCTATTGACCTTATTAGCTTGTCCAATTAGTCTCACAACCAAGTCTTATTCAAATTGACTACGTAATTACACGCACATCTCAATCCAACATCTGTTAAATGTAAAAGCCCAAAAACAGAATACGTTTTATTGTGTCGAAATGCAAACATTAAAATACCAGGACCGGAAACTGGCGCTCACAAAAGTTTCCTCCGGTACATAATTAAATAGCGGCTTAATATAACGAGGTACAATGGAAAAAAAAACGGCAAGAAAAAGTTATTCGTGTATTGTTTGTGAATTGTTGTACTTGAGATTGTATCGTTGAGGAATCTCCTCGGTAACTTTTGTTCAGCCTTGTTTGTTTCGCAGTCGTAAATATGAATGATATGAGTTTATGATAGGCGCGAGGGCTTGACGGAAGTTTTTGGAGATTTTTTTAAATGTAATGGGAACACAATTGCTGCTGAAATTTGAGGTTCTTTGATGATCTATGGTATTATTTTATCGTTACGCCAGGTACCTCGTGACATAGACAGAGAGCACAGATTACCAGACATTAGTAGGTTTAGCGACGTGCGTGTACCAAAAAGTGATGAATACAGAATCACATCATCTCTTCAAGGACAAACATATTTAGAACTCATTGCTCTCTATGAACCCCGAAAGGGATCTATAACAGTAATACTGGAACAATAATGACATAACTTAATGTACTGTTACCATAGGATTATAATTGAACCCACATCTGCGTATTTCATAATCGATTGCTTAACCGTTGCATCAATAACGCTAATAACTTAACTAAATTGATTTCACGCTAATACAAATGCTACAGTGAATACATATGTCTGTACGTCAATGAACCACGATAGTGAGAGTGACCCGAAATGGCACTCACGATCAGCTCGTGTTTGTCCAGTGTCATGACAAAGTCACATTGTTAATGGCTTCACTCGACGTAACCCGTTTACGTGACATCAAGCGTATATTCCTCGAACAGGTAGGCAGAGGTGTGTATCCTTTCGGCCAATGATGCAATCGTCTGGTAGCCCATACGTCACATTGAAAAAGGTGGGCACTGCCAAATTTCCTTAATTTAGATTTTCTAGTAGTGGTTCTGATTCTGGATATGGGCCCGGTGTATGATAACAGACTCACCGACCATTCCGTAGTAGGACGTAAACGTAGCTGGGAGAACGTGGGAGTGTTTTACAATCCTCTGCCTATCTTTTTAGGGATTACAGGCGTGATGTCACGAAGTTAGGTTATTATTGTTGTTATTGAAGTACATATATCCAGTTGAATAAACGTTGTTTTATTTATATGAAATGGACGGTGCACTGACGTGGCTGCATCGCCTTTTACGTCCCACAGCTGGACAAAAGTGTGGGTTTTCTAGAGTATATTGATGATAAGCCCGGTAGTCATGCTGTTCCAGAGCGAATTGACGGAGATAACGAAATTGGCTAACCGTAGGCCGGATTGTATTAATATATATAAGGCCTGGGTCCGAGCGAGTTATGGCGTCATAGTTAAAATTTATACGTAACGCTCGCTTATCGTAGCAATGTTCACATACTGTCAGTTGAAGACATCAACTGCCAACCTTTGCTGTTCTGTGGTCCAGACCATAATATTTCACGTTGATGTTTCGACGTAACGTTTGAATTATTTATACCACCGTGGAATTTATTTTGTTATCTCTGCTGTACATGTGGCCTTACGGCGTCGGCGGTTGAATTATGGCGATGGTTTTGGTGAAATATCCGCTGGAAACTACATGGTTTTAGGATAGTGTGTGGAATGTATACGTCCAATGCTTGTTGGATTAGAGGTCCGTGAATACCCGCTGAGCTCGGGGTTACGGGTATGATTCCCACCGAGGACGTAATTGTCTTTTAAATTTTTTTACGTCAAAATGTATTTGCAAATACATTTATCTGTATATAGTTTACATGTTATGTATCTTTGTCAACTATCAGGCCAATATCATCTTTCGTCATCATTAGCGCGTATATAATCACATATTATTTCATTACACTTTCACTCACTGAAAAATATATTATATATTTCACCGTTACAAAGTCACGATGCTCATTCTACAGTTGCAAATTTGAATGCAGCTAAAATATATTTGCAATATGACTGTGTAGTGCAAGTCCTAAATAACGTCCAGCTGATGCTACGAGTATACACAGTAAAAGCGAAGCGAACGTTATTTAAGATTTCAGACATTACGGCCCACAATATTTATGTTACAGGCGCTAGATAGAGCGCAGTTTTCAATTTATACAGGTTTTTGAATGTTTTTGAATAATGACAACCAGAAGTAAATGGATCCAAAAATGGAAACATTATTAGGCATCTATCCTTGAATACGATATCTATATAATGGGGTATGAAGTCATGGAGTATCTATCGCTCGCTCTTTCAGAAGCAACAGGATAGTGCTTACAGTACAATGACAAATTCAGTAGTGCGTTTAGTAGTGAGTTTAGTAGTAAGTTTAGCGCTGAGTTCAGTACTGAGTTTAGTAGTAGTAAGTTTCATGGTGAGTTTAGCAGTGACTATATTAGTGAAATTATTAGGTAATTGGTGAGTAGTAAGTTTAGTAAAGCGTTCAGTGGCGAGTTTAGTAGGTAATTCAATAGCAAGCTTAGTATCAGATATAGTGGTCAGTTTGAAACGATGAAATCAAGAACGTAATGCTTAAAATAGATGACAAAAATATAATGTCATAGCTCACCTTTGGTATTGGGTTCGCAGCCCGTGTGTATCAGCAATTAGCTTGTTCGTTTCATGCGATACCTGGAACAAAATAACAAATATGTAATTGGACAATAAACATTTTATTTCTGTATACCTGTATGAAGAAAGTGACGAGGTGATAAGATCATCAGGCATAAACACAGAGTTGTTTGACATTCGGTTAAAGACTCGAAAGTAACTTCGTAACTTCACGCCTGTAATCCCCGAAGAGGTAGGCAGATGAATGCAGAACACTCCCACGTTTCACCGGTTACGTTTACGTCCTACTATGTAATAGGTGGTGAGCCTATTGGCATGCATCGGACACATATCCAGACTCCGAACCACTACCAGAATTCTAGTTAGATTTTCTAGTACAGAATTTTCTAATTAGAAAACTTTGTAGCGTTCGACCCGATAATCGAACCCGGGACCTCTCGATCGACATTCACACTTGCAACCAACACGACCAAGGAGGCTATGTCGGTTGAAATCATAAAGACACGACGCAAAAGATCTAAAAACTAAGTTTGGCGGTAAGGCGATTAATAGAATTTTCACATGTTGTATGTAGATATTCATTTGTATTATACAAAGCTACATACTTTCATGGAGCCGATGCTCGCTTACGTTTCTCTAATATAATTTAATGAGCAGGAGTATTTTTCATGAGCGGTTTAGCATGTATTTGTGTTGTGCGTATATTAGCTAATAAGTACGTATATACGCATTTAAACTTTGAGTTAAATAAATGAATGATTCTGAGACTATAAAGTACACGGCTATATCTTAGGTCAAAATAAAACTGTAAGAAGCGCAAACCACAAATTAACACTTACGTGATAAAACAATTGGAAGTGATTTGGTTGAATTTTACGAATAATTCATTCAATTCGAACATCTATCGCATCTTTATGTAACCGCTATAGCGATAATAATCGACCTTCCAACATTACATCTTGAAACGATTCAACGGAATTAGAACATGTGTATATCGTGACAGAACACCATTAAAGTGAAATAAAGACAAAGAAAGCGATTCCGTTCTTGATAGAAATTGTTTCCACGAACATGTCATGAAATGCTATCATTGAATCTTGATATGGAAAAAACTGAAGAACTAGAGCAAATGACTAGTAACTTGTGCCAATCTGGGATTGATTAGGCATTTAGAATTTTTCTTCTAGTACTCCTAATGGCGGTACGGAAAATGTGCGTTTTTGGGAAATAAAAGAATTACGTAGAAATGATTGAAACTAAAACTACCAATTATAATTCGTTTACGAAGAAGTCATATGAGGAAGTTTTTATAAAAATGAACATTTCCTCATAGTAACTGTCTTGATTGTATATCGCAGTTCACGGTAACCTACCGGACAGCGGTGGAGAGCATTAGCAACGGATTTTCATATATATGTGTAAAGAGATTCCTATAAACTTCTCTAGCATCCTTATAAGTGTCGCGTGTAAAGCATATTAAATTATTCTTGTGGTTAACTAACAATGGTTTATGGTCTTTTGGAAACATCGAATTCATTTTTGGACCACAAAAATATAATGATATCTCCTGATTAATTATGAATCAGACTATTTGGAATTGCAGACGAATCCTAAGCTAAACTTACAAAAGAGAATGTTATAAGTATTATATTCATATAAAGCACTGTGAATTCCCAAAGAATTTAAAGCAATATCCCAAAGAACTAAAGCATTTAAAACTTAAGAAATATAATTTCTAAAAAATATTTTCTTGTAGGTACTTTTCCTTGCAAAGTATATTTTTTAATCGTAGTCAAAAACTTACTTTAACACTTTGCTAAGTCGCTCTCTCCCAAAGAATACCTACCTAACGAATCCCAGGTAATTAATTATGTATATTGACGCAAGGAAAGTTTATGAATTTTTAATGATGATAAATGAAACGGCAGCGGATTTATTATTTCGGATTTCACGGAAAATACTCTCTGTTTACTTAATAAAGTCTTCAATCTCGTAACAGTTGTACCTACTGTACCTAATGACCACAAACGGCAACGCATAAATATTGTATTGTCGGACGCTCTCTGCAGGACAGAACATGAAACTTATCAAGAGTCTAGAATTCTAGATTATAGACAGTCATAATTAGTTTATTATATATAAAGTACTTCTTTATGAATCTTTCAAAAAATGTTGTCCTGCTAATAGCGTTATAACAGCTTTTAAAGTAAATTTAACTCACATTAAATGAAATGAATATTCTAAACAAATAAATTTTGACTGTCTGCTTCTTTGGTGGTGACTAACGAACAATAGTTCAAATCCCAGGTCTGCATCTTTAGTCTTTCTAATTTTGAATTTCTAGTTGTAGTTCAGAGGGTAGACTGCACGGTGTATGACAATAGTGGGACAATTCCATAGTGGGACGTAAACTGGTTGAATATAGGAGTGTACTTCACTCCTCTGCCTACATTATATGTAGGGATTATGGGCGTGATGTTACAATACGTAAATATTCTTAAACCGTGGGAATAAATACAGGTCATTTTAAGAAGTGAACATCATTTTGTTTTGCGTTAGCAAATCTTTATAAAAGTGGAACTTACAACGTGTTGTCCTCAAAAATAGACATATTTTATATGTACGTAAAATAAATTGTTCGAGATTATTTCAGCAAGTACTTACTATCTCAGGTTTCGTGAGGGATTTAATACGTTTTCGGCAATATGCACTTCATCAGATAACATAGTGGTTTATTCCAATTAGTCGGGTGCATGCGTTGAAAATTTCTTGTTTCTTGGCATTCTTGGGTTTCTTCAGATAAAAAACTTTTCCGATGAAAGATTTAATTGTTATAGTGTTGCAACAAGATTTTCACACAACTAGCCCGCAGTCTATCAAACAGCCCAAGAGAGGTTTGCATACTTCGTAGCACTTACAGATCATTAGAATTTTAAATCTACCTTCAATATGGCAAATTCTAAGATCTAGCTCTGGGTATGGTATATAATACTTACCATATCTCTGCCAACCTTGTAAAGAACCTGGGGTCATACTATAATCATGAATACAATGTAAGCCTGTATACGAATATAGTAAAATGTGTTCAACATATCTTCAGAATATGTTTAATAAATATATTATTATACATATCTACTACATACTCTTGTGTCAACGTTCGGAAGTAAGTTTCAATTTTCCGCTCTACCGTAGCACATTTTCTTTCAGTGAATAAATAATATAATTTGTTCTGAAAATTGAAGCGATACACGCATTCGGTCAATATTCGAACAATACCGAATCAAATCGAATGTATACTTTACGCGAGCGCGTCGCCGGTAGAAGGTGTAATTTAATATTTGTTGTTTTATACAACATTTCAGCTCGATAAATTATATTTCGATGGTTTGTGTTTTAAACTTAAGCTATACAAGTTATATTTAAAATTCTTTGTTAATTTTCGAACTATAAAAAAATAATATGGGTATACATGGCCACCTGTTTCTAAACTATGCCAAGTCTATCATTCGATAGGTCAGCAGGTTGTTTATATAATTAACGTAAATAACAATTGCACAAACCAGTTTCCTCAGAACTCAAAACACAACCTCGACCCAGTGCTCGGGGTCACCACTGACCACCGAACTAACGGGTTGTCGCTACGAAGTCGGTGTCGTATGTAGAAGCACGTTTCCAATATGGTGAAGAACCTTCTGACTTGTAAATAGGAACGATAGATGTCGCGTCAGTTGCCAAAGAAAAGTTCAATTCAACATCAAAAAAGAAATCATTAATTTACGTGTATAAGTATTCTATTCTCCGAGAGCAATGATTATTTTATTAGTATAAGTCAAGTACATATGTATATATTATTTTTTAAATTCTTGACAAATATTAAAATTTTTAGATACGCTTCCTGTTTAACACGTCAAATATATCAAACTAATTTTGCTTTCAAAAGGTCTACTTTAGTGCTAATATAAATATATATAGAACAACGGTAAAAATAATAAAAATTTTCTTATTTGATTCCCCTCTGAACAGACTATCATTAATATTTAAACATCTTTCTCGTATCTGGGTGAGTGTTTTTGTGTGTCTAACACAAAGAATTCTAATATTAAATATCTCAATTTTAAAACCCACCTACCTCTTCGGCAATCGCATGCGTCAAGTTACGTTTTTTTTTTTTACATTTTAAAACACTATACACATATACGTTTCGAGACACCAATTTTTTACTTAACTCACAATTTCAACCTTCAGCCCCGGTCTAATTTTAAAAGCGGGACAGAACTTAATTTGCCCTTCACCTAACGTGAGCAGAATGACAGTTGAGAGTGTCTCGAAAACTTTCATTATCGTCTTCATTGTAACTTCACGTGAGGAATCATTTTAATGAATGTATTAATGTTATAAAAATATATTCTCAATACCTTTGTTAATGTAATATAACCTTGTAATTAGAAGATAATGTAAAAGAAATAATATTATATTATGCAGTTTGTATGGATTTGCGGATTTATTCAAGATCAATGTCATATATAGTTAGCATAATAATAAATAAATAAATCTTTCCACTTGTTCATGTTCAGAATACTTCCACAGCTTTGTGTATAGGCCTCTTATAAGGACGAAGTACTTTGACATTATATCACTGAAACAGGCTCGGGTTTCGAACTTCGATCGCTACGTAAACGTGTCTGAGCACATTTCCAATAAAACGGGATCGAATCGACTGAATTAGTTTTTCACTTAGCGTGTATTCAGTTGTCCAAAAGTTGATACAACTTCGGAAATGTAAATTAGTTTCTTTAGTTTCATCCCGAGTCCATTACAAACTATTTCTAACTACATACGTGGTATCCAAATTAAGTTTTTATTGTTTCTTACTTGAATGGAATATTTTTTTTATTTTCGCATTTTTGTATATACAATTTAGACCTGTGGTTGTACATTGAGAAATAAAAGCTTTAGGACTTTAGGCCTTCGGAAGCCATCACCTGCTATGATAATATACGCCTTCTGGCCAGTTGTAATGACAATCTGCGAAAAGCTGCAAGTAGCAGCTGGATGAGGCAAGCCGACGACAGCGTAATAGCGCTCATTGGGGGAAATCTATGTCCAGCAGTGGTCTGAGATAAGTTGATGAATATGATGATAATAACAGAACATGGCACAAATTAAGTACATATATATCTATAAGCGCTCACATCTTATGTGTATTATTCATATTGAACCTTACACTGAAATCAAGAAAATATCACGCAACATCTCGCTTGAAATCCCCGTAGAGGTATAGTACACTCCCAAATTTCACCAGTTTACGTTTACACGCCATTATGGTATAGGCGGTGATTTTCGTCATACACTGGGCACATATCCGGACTCCGAGCCACTACTAGGAATACTAAGGTTCAGAATAGTCCTATAATGCCTGAACGAAGATAAGATCTGAGCACCCTTCGACCAGCAATCGCGCCCGCAACCAACATGACCAACGAGGTAGTCATAGCCATTAAGAAAGTATCATTTTTTCGACATTCTAACATGAATTAGTTCTCTGTTCATCACGATCATTCCCACAACTAAGATATTGACTTTAGTTTTGGGGTTTCATCACTATCAACCTATTAAAGTGCACTGCTGGATTGGGTCTTCCTTGAGCATTCGTGCTCATAAGTCCAACGCTGGGCGTGCGGGTGTGAGACTGGGAAGCACATTCTCTCGCATCGCCAACACTGCTGCTTATGGCGGCCAGGGTGTTCAACTGTGCCGAGGCAAACCGTGATCTATCCGTGGTGTTATTTGTGTTTATAATGTACCTTAAACATTTAGTCATTGTGAAATGTTATTTGTTTAAGTTCTTTGTCTTTGCTTAATTATGGAGACGCCACTCTCATTGCTACAAAGAGTAAAGTGTATTCCAAAAAGTTTCGAAATAGTCTAGAAACGAATTTTAAATTTCTTTAAAGATCATCAAAAAAGTTTGAGGACGTTGTTTAAGAATAAGAATCAGTAGACGGAGGCGCCTTAACTTGCTTCACAAAGTACAAAAAATGTTCGTAAAAGTCATCAACGTAGAAAGTTTCTTTAGTAGATAGATCAACTTTTAATTATATCGTTATACCAGGCATTATAAAATTTATCTTAATACTGGCTACATTATTATTATATTAAAAACAAATAATTCTAGTAAATTAAGAACTGCAATAGACAGTTAATCTAAATTAAATTTCCTTTCAAATTGCTGTTACGTTCTCAATTTATCAATAAAGCATTTTTTGGCTGACTAATAAAATTTTCTACGTCACAAAAGTAGAATCTTTAATCTATATAAATGCCCCTAAAATAAGCGCTCATTATTCACTGGCTAGATTGATGAATGTGACGTAGCATTTACATGTTAATGTGTTGGCTTTCGGAGGCTCGGCTTATTTTTAATAACGCTACCATGTGATTTATAAAGAGGGTTAGCAATAGGCGTTTGTGGGTTGTGTGATAACAAAAAATTGGAAATTTTCAAATTATGCGCCGTAAACCAGAACGTAGATTGCGCTTGGGTATCAATAACGATATCTCAAATGTAATAATAATGCAGTGGGTGTAGCTCGTTTGGCCAGTAATTCGTGCGCGATAGTTTCTGAGGTCGTAAAAACACAGAAGTTCTATTACAAAAATAACGTTTATAAAATATTGAAACATAAAACTTAAGAGACATAAGAGATAGTTTCTAAATGTTATTGTTTGATATGGTATTAAAACAATTTGGATCGCAATAAAGTTATATAAAGGAACTCGCCACCGATATTTACTTAACGGGAAACGTGTTTTTTTAGTTTTGAGTTGGATAAAACATCAATGTCGAAAACTAGGATACAAATAAAAATATAACCAATAAAAATCAATAGCGAAATGCAGCGTTTATTTAAAGATTTAAACAGCCCTTTGTTGAGCCTCCCGTTAAGTCCGTATCATGTATAAATAAATTAATCGATGATATTGTAACGAAAT
>DWEI01005767.1:0-10573 GCA_018245875.1 Mysoria ambigua | reverse complement strand
ACCACTACTAGAAAATCTAAATTAGAAAATTTTGTAGTGTTCGACCCGGGAATCGAACCCGGGACCTCCCGATCAGCCGTGGCATTTATCATCAACACGACCACCGAGGCAATCATAGTCAGGCAGGATGGATATATAAATTTCGATAAATAGATTTTGGTGAGGAGAATTTGACTACCTGGAAATATATTTTTAACAAAAGCCTATAAAATTGAATTACAGATCTCATGCAAATGGTTTTATTACCCCATTCATTAAAACGCAGTTATAACGACTTATAAAATATTATTATTATGTATGTACGTTCGCAAGTATACTTACTTATATTTATTATCTATGACAGCTCTTTAACAATTCCTTTCAAATTTTATTACGTCAAAAGCAAATATAGTGTATTATTATTAATAGTTATAACATTAAAGTAGAGATAGTAATATTTTTTAGTTACTTTAGTGCCTGTTAGGGAGAATTAATAAGTTTTGTGACGGGGTCATCGTCGAGCGACTCGGTACGATATCGTTTAACAATTTGTATTATTATTTATTACAGTGCTCTGTGACTTCTGTCTGAGCGACTAATGACATGTCCCCTTGAATATCACTGGGAAGAACAGATTGTTTAGACTAGACCGCTTTTTGAAATTAAGCAACCTTAGGCAGGCTATTTTTTTAACGGATGTCCGCCATTGCTGTTACTGTTATTTTTAGCGTCTTCAGTTTCATGAGAAGATATGCAGTCGATTTTAGTATTACAAATTTTTTAATTGCGATAAATCATTTCGATTAGAAGTGCGACAGTGAGTGTTTTAGCTCTCACTTAGCAGCGAGCAGATACCCGGGGCCTATATTGAGCTCATACCAGGAGGATTCTGTTCAGGAGTTTATTGGAATATGCTGTAGTGTATAACAATTATTCAGCAGAACGTGCTCGCCGTTCCTATGAGCAGTCGGGACGGCTGGATGCCGGTGGTGGCGGGCATAGTGCTTGGTGCGGGGCTTCTGTTTGCACTCTACCACGTGTTCCTCTCCGAGTCTGAGCCCAAGCACGAGAACCAGCAGCTTGGGGCCCCGTACACGTGCTCTTGCAAGCCTGGCTCCCAGAATCCTGTGCGTAACTCTTAAACTATGGATGTGCATTTGGATCTTTAAAAATACTCTGAATTGTTTACCTCGTTCCTCGGTGCCTTGGTTCCTGGCGACTTGGTCGACTCATTCATTCGTTGAATTGGAAAGACCAGTAATACTTTTCCCGGCTCGGGCAAAGTATAACTGGTAATTTTCAATTCGAAATTCCCAATGATAGCACGGGGTCTATTTATGCACAGTATACTACAGTGGGCTCGCCACATAGTGGGAAACCTAAAGTTAATTAAAACGTAACTTCACGCTTGTAATCTCCGATGAGGTATAATCGTCAGGTGAGTTATGGGAGTGTATTATACTCCTCAGTCTACCCTTCGAGGAAATACAAGCGAGTAATTTTTTTAAGTTACGAACGAATTAGTCAAATGGTAGTTACCCAATCATAATTATTTCATTATCTTCTTCAGCCTTTTGTAGTCTACCCCTGAGAGGTAATGCCAATTATCCCCATGCTGGGGGACTAATATATGGGGATCGAGGATAACCATGACATTCAGTTAGTCATAATTAATATGGAGTTATGAAATTATACTTAATGATGTTGTTATGTTTCGTAAGGAAAAAGAAAAGCTCGTAAATTAAAATAGAAACAGGTTGTTAGGCACCGATGTTTAACAATTGGGCAACGGGGAGGAAAATCATTTTATAGTTGCTTCGCTTACAATAGCTTATACTTAGTTCTTATTATTGCAGTGTCGCATTCACGACAGTAGAAGATATACTGGGCATTTATAGCAACTGAAAGAAGGAAATAAACGTTTATACAGTTGTCATGTCAAATGCGCTCTTGTCAGATTCTGTGAAAATTGTGCTGCGTGAACATGGTGGCCTAAAAATTGTTCGTGACACGCTATTTTATGAAAATGTAACAAAACTTCATACTCTCGGCATGGATTGCTCGAACTAAAATGCAATGTGCAATCATAAAGATAAGATGTGTGACTGGTAAGTTTAAATGTAAGCAGTTGAACTTGCCAACATGGTTACTAATGTAAACAAATGTTAATCACTCTTGCCACAGAAAAAAATATTGTTTATACAATGTACGAAATCTGAGTATAGTTACTTCCGAGTGTCGGTTGAGAGCGTAAGAGTATTCCACAACGATACTTTTGATGTGGTGTAGATAAGTTGTTTATGTTCGTTAGAAATATTTTTTTGTCTGCATAACACTTATAGGTAACGATCGTTTCTAGAACCTGCTGTAGTTTAAAATAGAAGTTTATTTTCAGTGCCGAAGAAGTGGAAAGGCGCGAGAGTGCAAAAGCTCGGGAACTTGATAACGCCGTAGCGGCCCTGCGTGCACAGTCTGAACAGCCTTCGCTCTTCAAAAGATTTATCAATTTTCTGAATGGTTTAGGGACTTGGGGAAGGTCTTTGATAGGTTCTGGAGGAGGTTCTGAGGGAGACTCCAAATGGCCGTTAATTGGGGGTGCGGCTTTAATAATTAGCCTGATTGGATTTATGTACAACAGATTCGGCGACAGGCTATTTGGTTTATGGCTTTCTTCTAAGGAAGGAAAACAAGACGACCCTTGTGACGGCTTCTCCACGGGAGGCTGGAAACCCGTAAGTAACATAATAGACAAGCTAGTTCGACTGCACACCACTAAGAAAAAGTACTTCCCATATCATAGCCGTAATATGTGCGTATGGTGAATCAGGGGTATCTGTAACACCGAATGGTTCTCAACCGCTCAGTCACATCAGTGCAAACTGTAACATACACATGTAACGAGTTAAGATGTATTTCACAATCTTTAAGTAATTTGAAAATCGAGGTTCATTGATCTGTCGTTTTGCGACCTTTCTTAAATTGTATCTTCCTTGTATTGTATTGTAATTGTATAATTGTTTCAGATACGTCCTGGAAAACCAGATGAACCGTGCCATTGCAATAGTTAAATTGAATTAGATATTTATAAAATGTATTTCAGTTTGCTTTTTTATTTACAACCTGAAACTTAAACATAGATGCGGCACGAGGCAATAGTACAAATTGGGTAGGACAGATAGAGCTGAAGGTAGAAATAGGGGGTGGGGTTGATGTGGGTACAGAAATATAGCTAATGTAAGAGGTAGACCGAAAAGCTTTAAGATGTGTGAAGTTTACTTTGATGATGGGTGCGTGCGAGAGTCTAAAGGATTCTTTGTGTTCCACAGTAACCAGAAAGCAATTATTATTGGTTATAATGTAACCAAAAATCCCTAAGTCACTTAGGTTATAATATCACCAATGTATGTATAAAGATGTCCAAAAACGCTCGTGTGTTCCACTGCTCTATACTTACTATATTTTTTTATAAATAGATCATCATTTATCAGTTATTTTTTTTCGACACAGAAGAGAGGTTACTTAACTTCACGCTTCATCTCCGATTGAGGTAGGCACATAAATGCAACTCCCACGTTTCACCATTAATGTTTACGTCCCTTGATGGAATATGTTGTGAGCGTATATACCGGGAACATTTTGCAGACTCCGACCCAATATTTTTTTAAATATAGTTGCAATTGTGCCCGACTCGAGATTTGAGCCCAGGACTTCTCTTTTGGCAGATGAGCTTGCAACGAACACAACCAACGAGGCAGTGAAGTTTTAGTTATCTATTTAACAGGAACATCAAGTAATATGTGGACTTTTCTTTTACAAATTTTAGCAAATGTTTCTCTGAATTCTTGAATTGAATTATGAGTACTGAATTGAAGTATGACAGGTTAAAACACTACAACGATTTATGTGAAGTACTACAACAGGGACTGCGTAGTCTACCATCTGCTCTGGTAATGGTTGAAAAGCGATGGAATAAATGAAATGTACACGGAGGTAGATACATCGTGGATATCGCACTTTTGGTGAAGAAAAATAAAAGCCATATAGAAACAAAATATATTTAATACCACCTTTCATTTTTACAAATTAACCTCGCAAATGCCTCGGTTGGCTCGACTGTGGATAGTAATAATGATTGCGGTAGCGGCGAGTCAACACACAACCGTCGTAACGCAAAGTTAAATTTAACTTTAGTGCCTTAAAACAAGGAACGTTAGCTTCTATATCGTACAAGACAACTTATTTCCATAATCACACGAGCGGCTCCGAAATGCGAGACAACATGGCGTCATGTAAAACAAGATGGCGCCATTTTCTCTCTGTAGCGGCCACGTTTAAATTATTTCTTACATAATATAATACACGAAGCAATTAAACTCAAAACATAGCATCTAACACTTAAGTAGATAATAATAAAATTCTCAAGTATATACGAAAAAAATAAATAGTCTTTAAAAAATAAAAATCTACAATAAATATAATTTTAATTTTTGTTAAGTTTTTTTTTTGTTACGCCGTCACACGGCCATCGAAGCCGCTCGCGTGGTACGCGTTAAATCTAGAAATATTACAAAAATAACTAGATACCTAAATATTCTGAAACTGATATGCTTCACGCGGTGTAACTTTGCTCTCCCTTTCTCTCTAACTGTACGATCAGTCGCAGTCAACGCACAAACGATAATTACAAAAAAAAATGGGCTTCAACGTTTCAACAATCAGTCGACGGACGCGAGCAAATTACACCACAGCCACACCACCGCCCCGTCTCCGTGGCTCGGCGCACGCGCGCACGCTGCCGGAGAGCGGACCGCGAGCCGCATCGCTCGCGGCCCGTCCGCCCATCGTATTGCACGTTATCTACATTATTATATTATATGGTTTATCGCATCAACAGGTACATCTGACAAATCTTATTATTATTATTATTATCGTTACTTTATAAATTATTAGTTATTTAAACTCGTACATTATACGATACAGCACGACGGAACTCGATTTAGTCGCTCGTTATCAATATCATCACTAACACTATGAACACGACGCTCGCGAATGTTCAACATCGTATTTCGACAAGGCGCAGTTAATAAAAGATGTCTCGGACGCGTCTTGGACTCTTGCCCTGCGAGTGTTAATAGGAATTTCACCTCTACGGCCGAGTTAATTGTATGCGAATTTGAATCAAAATGGCAACACAACGATTAAATTTTCTTACTCGGTAACTTTATCGACCAAGTTGTTACAATACTTATTATATGAAATATCGAAAAACAATCCGGAGTTTCTTGTCACGTTTAATACATTAGACCCTATGTGAAATGTTTTATTCTCCAAGATATCGAACTATTTCCAATTGTTCTTCAACATTCCTTACAATAAATTGTACTCATTTATAAATGACAGATCAGCAGTAATGATGTCGCATTGCTGTATGAGTCAGATTGTTTCAATTATATTTTATTTAATCCCGTTCCATAACACAAGACATAAAAAATACATCAAACGGCTATTGTAACTTTAAATAGAACTTTAAACTTATGAAGTATTTATAATTACGAAAAAGAAGGAAAAGTAATAATAACTGCTTATCATGCCGGTAACACAGTCAATTCAAAAGCAACTATTTGACATATTTTCGCTTGACGCGTAAAGAAAAATCGAAATAGAAAGGAAAATGAATCATTGGATGCATTTAAAAGTTTTATTTATTATTATGATTATTATTAATAAAACAGTAAAAATATATATATTGCTTATATCTTGAGTTATGCATCAGATTCTACTGTTAAAAATAGTACTGTTTTGATCACTTAATCACCAATTGAATTTTTCATTAAGTAGATTAAATATTAAGCACGAACCGCCTTATATCTAGCGTATAACAAAGAGTCAAAGCCAAAAAGAAGTATGTATATGGAAATCGACAAAAATTTATGAATTACCACCAATAATTACAAAGAATAATAATTGAGATATTATATAAAATCACGGTTAGTACATCTACATACATAGCATCCGTTCTGGCCAATCGACGCGAATCCAATTCGCGCCAGGCGGCGAAATTAAAAAAAGCGACATTGAAAAAAAATCCCTCCAACTCTAATGCGATGTGGTTTTAATTACTTTACGACCTAATCACCTTATAAAAAGTCACAATAAACATGAAACAATGCTTGTATAATTACATAAATTGTACTAATTGTATATGTTACGTTATTGTCCCGTGAGGAAATAATACATCGTACTCACCCAGCCCTGGCGTTTGGCATCCATTTTGTATTACAGACAACACACACACACACACATACACATTTGTAAAACAGTTCATTCTTGTAATAGGAGTTTTATCGTTTAAATTCAGTGTTGTATAAAGCTATGTATGGGAAGTAAAAATATCTATTGGTGTAACGTGTGAAAAAATGCAAAAAAATATTTTGCAATACACTACTCAATACAAGGACAACCGTAGAGTTTATTTTAATATGTCAGTGTCAGTAAATCTTTCAAAACACTCTTTATTCATACCAACTTGACCGAAATATGTGAAATGTCACTACAAAAGAACTTCAAATGTTACGTCAAGCGAGGGTCGAAATAAGTGTTGCTTCATAACGAGGGCAGCGTGGGCATGAGATGGTTATCAGGCGAAGGAGTGTCTACTGGTAATGAACGACTGCAGCGTGACACAAGGGAAACACTTCAGCCGGTTACGTTTGGACGGACGTATAAATTGCTCAATTATGTTCGACACAACAAGGAAAAACAGAGTACACTTTGTTCGGACGTTTAAACATTACATGTTCTCGCTGTGCCTCTGGAGATACGTTCGTATCGTGAACGAATGATAGGAGCGAATAAGAATTCATTCGATTACTCGTTGATAGGTAACAAGATCGAGATCGGAATCGATAAGAGGCGTCAATGAATGGACGCAAACCGTAAGGGCGGGCTCATGACTCGAATATTATTTTTTGTTCATCATTCGCTCAGAACGGTAGGCACCAAGTTCACTTTGATTCACCACGAGATATATTGTCAGAGTGAGACGGGGCATCTGTGGCACGTGAGATTTATCTTTGAATGTTCGGGACCAAATTGAAGAGAAACTTCAGAGACCACGTCCGGGAACCAGGGGTTCATCCGCGCGGGCCTCTTGACCACCCAGGGGAACGCCCGGGGAGCGGCCGCCCCAGTCTCGGGTCCTCTTCGGTGTATTCAACTTTCAAACTTGGACCTTCCGTGCCATACAGAAACAGTAAATTTTAAATACATATGTATATATATATATATACTTTAAATAAATAAATATATATAGATAATGGAGTTTCCGTCATATATCATATATATAAAATCAAAAATTTTAAATGTCCCAAGTTCCTACACCGACATTTAACAGTTACACGCAATGGAAGAACATATACAATCACGAAATGGACATTAGTCGTCTGTAAATAAGATATAATTTAAAATACTCTTTTTTGGCACTGATTTTTATAATTATTGTTTTAATTGATTTTTGTATTATCGATAGTCACAACGGGTTCGTGGGGACCGCACATAAGTTACATCCCAACAACACGTAAACACACACACACACACACACACACACAACCCCGGCCTCGATTTCTTATCATTATTCATAATACCAAGTTGGCTCCCTTTTTCACAGTAATTCACCGAATGCTGGTGGCACGGCCACGAAATAATCAATTACCATTTGTTTAGGGTTTCTTCAATAATACCAAGTTTTTTTATTGTTATATTTTAGTCGTCAGTAATGTAGAGGAAGAATCTCCTCCCGATGAAAGATTTTAATGGCG
This sequence comes from Mysoria ambigua, assembly GCA_018245875.1. NCBI lineage: Eukaryota > Metazoa > Arthropoda > Insecta > Lepidoptera > Hesperiidae > Mysoria > Mysoria ambigua. The sequence continues at coordinate 2,777 of DWEI01005767.1, read as the reverse complement.
TCATACAATGTGTTAATATCAAAATTTTCCACTCTGCCTCCCCCTCCGGAGTGGTGCACATGTGTGACGTAATCTATGCGCGGACCTACACTCATCACACATATTTCATAGATGAAAAATTGTCATATCAGATTCTGCTAAATGATATTAAAAATACAAGTATTTACAATATCGATACCCTGATGATAATATTATTCGTGATATAAATTAAAACCCCTTTTAAATACAACTATACATACATATATTTATTTATATATACTTATCGAATATACGTTACAATTTTATTTACAAAAATATCTATTATCGAATAAATTTTTTAAACATGATTTCTTCATGTAATATCGGTTATTCTGACGATCGGTTATATTATTAGAAAAAGAAAAGTAAAATCGCACCTTAAAAGTGGATGTATTTCATCGTCCCTCCTTGTATTTTATTTTATGGCTTATCGAATCCAACACCTCATCTATGACACGTGTTGAAACATAAGAAAAATGTTTGTATTGTATTGTATTGCGATTATTACCATTTTGCTATGATATTGCTATGATATTATATATATATATGTATAAACGTAACTGGTCGCATTTTTGGGTACCGGTGTTACAGGTGTGATTTTACAATTTTTATGCGCTTACGTCACGATAACCAGTGTTTAACGTTTCATGGTCTGTTCAGTGCCGATCCCACGACGCGCTCACATGGAGTGAGTTCGATTGGTAATAAAATCATGATTTAACTTTTGTATTATGTACAAGTGTAAAGTTCAAATGTAACTACTTATGTTATTTTCTTTGAAGGCATATTTAATTTGAATTTACCTAACATTTGTTTTTGACGGTAGTTTGTAGGTAAAAATACACGATGCAATTAAAAGTATATGTATTTTCAAAGTACACTTTTCGAATGACACATTTGATTTATACGTTTTTAATATTTATTTATAATATGAAATATTTGATTTATTTTTGACTATAAATCGTCGCTATCCCACTGTTTATTATTCTAAATAATTTGACTAGGTATATTTCAGTTTATAATTTGTATTTTTTTAAATATTGGTTTCAGGAGGACCACGATGGTGTTTACATGTGACGGACTTGTTGACGCTCATATGGAATATGTCGGATAGTTTGAATTAAGTTTTTATGTTGAAGCTATTTTAAAGATAAATTCGTCTCGTTATTGGTGGCTATGTTAGGTCAGTTTTTAAGAGAAAAATTTGTGAATAATACACAGGAATTACACAAGTATAGATTACAGTAGTTATACAATTTTGTTTATAGTTTTTATTTACTAAATATAGTCGTTTTTGATCTAACTAACATAGTTAACAAAATTATGATCAGTATATTGTACAGTGTTGCCGCTTTCGAAAAATATAAAATTTACTTTTATGATAGGTGTAAAAGTTCTATCTTAGAACGTATTCAGTACACATTATCCGAACTGGCAAGTTATGTTATAATACTGTGATTAAATTATAAATATTATTGAAATCGAATCAACTTAAAATAATAATATTTACACAACATCCTCGGGACGCTGGAGGCCCACGCACGAAAACGACTTCAGTTCCATCGATCTCGTCCAGCCCGCTCCTGCACAGCGGCGACCACAAATGTCCCTCGGCGACCGACGGAGCGCCGCCGGCCGGCGCGGCCTACTCGAGTTCACCTGCGCGAGGCGGCGCCTCGGGCGGCCGTCACGGCTTCTTGTCGAACAGCGGCAGCTTGGAGCGCACGGCGCCCTCGCACACCAGCAGGCGCTGCGCCGCGTGGCGCACGTCCACCAGCAGCTCGGCCGCGCCGCCGCCGCCCGCCGCGCCCAGCCGCAGCCGCCGCCCGCGCACCACGTCGCACTTGAAGTCGCCGCCCTTGCGCTCGAAGTACTCCACGATGCGCGAGATCTGCGCCGAGCGCGCGCGCCCCGGCCGGTCGTCGTACAGGCTGTCGGAGCCCAGCGACGCCACGTCCTCCGAGCTGTCCGTGTATACGCTGGACGTGCGCTTGCAGGCGGACGGCGCGCGCGCGGGCGGCCCGCCGCGCGGCGCGCAGCAGCACCGCACCAGCACGTGGTACTCGCGCGCGCCCTCCTCCGCCTCCGCCTCCGCCAGCCCGCACAGAAACGGCGATCGCTCCTCGCCGCTCTCCTCCTCGCAGGTGCTCGCGCCCGCGCCGGCCCGGCGGAGCGCTCGCTCGTATAGTACCACGCAGTCTGCGCATGCGCGGAGCGGCGCGCGCTCACCCTCGTCGGCGGGCGCCCGGTCCCCGTCGCGCCGCCACCACCAGCAGCGCGCGCAGCCCATGAGCGAGCAGGGACACATGGCGCCGTAGCTGGCGTGCGCGCACAGCTCCTCGTTGGCCACCGAGAAGATGCCGCTCTCGCAGGAGCCGCGCCGCCGCAGGTCCGCGCCGGTGTCGGCGAAGGGCGCGCGGCGGGTGAGCGGCGGCGAGGGCGGCAGCGAGCAGCAGCGCGGCTCGTCGGGCGGCGCGGCGCCGAGTGGGGCCGGCGGCGGGTCGCCGCTGGAGCAGCGCGCGCGGTCGGGCGTGCCGGGCGCGGGCTCGAGGATCTTGTGCACGCCGCGGAAGGTGTGCAGCGCGCGGCGCGCGGGGCGCGGCGCGGCGTGCGCGTCGCGCAGCAGCATGATGTGCGCGAGGCGGTGCAGGCGCGCCAGGCGCGGCGGCGCGGGCGGCGCGGCGCCCAGCGCGCTGGCCGAGCGGTGCGGCGGCGGGCCGCCGGAGCCGCCCGACCGCCACGCCCACTCTAGCTCCGAC
>DWEI01005766.1:0-10574 GCA_018245875.1 Mysoria ambigua | reverse complement strand
CGATGCATGGCAATAGGCTCACCACCTATACCATAGTGGGACGTAAACGTAACCGGTGAACCGTGGGAGTATTCTGCATTCCTCTGCCTACCTCTTCGGGGATTATAGGCGTGAAATTACGTAAAATAAAATAATATAATACTAATAGTAATATCGTAGCATGTTTTATATATCTGTGTCCCGTTAAATCGTTTAATACGTTTATGAAAAGACCCGTTCCTGAGTGCTTCAAGCCAAATAATGTTTTTAGTATACGGTCAAATAGCACAAAAGAATTTAGGCATTGCATCAATTTCGCTTTGGGCTACGAAACAGTTTGAATTGCAACCACTGTCAAAGGGCTGGAAACAATACTTTACATTAACAAATTAACGATAGCGATATATTGTATAATAATAGCTTAATTTATTATTAATAGATTTGCGGAAAGTAGTCCCCCATAGAATCAATTATAATAATAAATAAATAGGATATAAGTAAGTTTATACAAACCTGTTAAGAAGTATATCTTACAATTATTTGCTTTACTGTCATCTCATTTCAAAACTAAATATTTAGTTATATGAAAAACAAAATAGAAAATCTAATTCTGTAGAAAAATATTAAACCCGAGCATCTCGTTTCGATTGTGAAGGAAAATAATTTAATCCTCTTATCTGAGATATGCATTTTGTATTCCATCTTACTCGAAAGCGGAATTTTATCCGAGCTGTTATATTTCCCTATATATCAAATCTTGGTTTTGAAAATCGAATGAGTCATAATATTGTTTGACTTCAAAAACGTTCCATCTATTTCATAACTTTTCAAATTATTATTATACGTATATCTCAATCTCTTATTATGTTATTTTTATTCATGTTAACACACACACATATAGAACACGGTAATCCAATTTAATAATATGAATATATTTAGATAAATTATAAATAAACTATTCAAAATTTAATTAATTGTAAATTGTAACGTGAAAAATGACAATGTTTGCAGATAATGCTCTTCGCTGGTATCGTCTGCACCACTTTCCTCTTCGCCCTGCCACTCCACCTGTTCGTGGAGGCCCCAGCGTGCCAGCTCCAGAAGATACTCCTCGCCCCGAAGCGCCCCAGGAAACAGGAGGAGCACGCCACGAATCAAGTGAAACCAGGAATTTCATCGGTATCCGTGTCCACCGTATCTACTCACATTTAAAGACTTATAGTAGTATTGCTTAGTGCTAAGAATGTTATCCAATTAATGTAAATAGACTTTAACATTAGTGCGGCGTGGTGGACTTTACATTGTAAATAAACCCTAATCATATTACACTCGGCAAATTCGCAGAAATATCACGCTATCATGATTGTAACTGATAAATGGCGTAATAATTAAATTAATATTAATCACATAAAGATATAATGAATTAACGTGATCATGTTTAAGCGTAATTAGTTTCGATTGTAACTGATAAAGCAAATTGAAAAAAAACCACGTCATTCGGGCATTGGATTTTATAACATATGTTTTTCTGAATTTGATATGAGTATATAAAGAAATAAAATTGTAAATAATATAATAAATTTTTGTTTTATTAACGTCCAAGAATATATTTCTGATAGCTCTGAAAATAGTCTACAAGTAAAATATACTATTACAAGCTTTCAAGAAAAAAATAAGATGGAATTGAGATGGACTTTTAAAAACCATACTTCATGAAAACTTTAAATAAAATTCTATAACTGCGTCTACCACTGTATCTATTCATCAAAGAAATTTTTATTATTGTATTATTTTTATACCATCATGGCAGATACCTTACCATCATTACCACCTTACCAGAGACCTAATGTTTTTTTTTGTACATTCACAAATACAAAGTCTAACACACACAAGAATGCCCTTGTCACTTTCGTTTTCATAGTAACATATGCAGAAAGAGATTTGAACCATTCAATAATAAATTGTTTCATCACTAGTAAATGTTCCAAAAACCAGAGGAGTTGCCTAAATGTTACTATTTGTGCTTATTGCAGTTTGACTTGAACCTGAATAATTCAACCAAAATCTTCATAAACTGAAAATTTACTCAAAATTTAATCCGTTAGTAAGGGAGGTTGGTTTGAAATTTGTTTTAAAAAGTTTTTTGTAATAAGACCTCATAAGCCATTTCTCTTTACACTACAGTACAATATACATAATTTAATATCGATACTTGGTGATGTCAGTGCACACAAAAAAATAATTCGGATCGCACACCGCTTCCCACCTGCGACCTACCATAATGGCAGGGCAAAAAGACAAAATTCGGTTAACTTAAAATGCATCTTTGGCTTGTGTGGAATTCTCTTTCCCTGTATGTAATACAAATATTATAAACCCGGCTCCACTGTCACCATTAAAATCTCCACCAGACTCAAATCCACTACTAGAAAATCTAAATTCAAAAAATTTTGTAGTGCCCTTTTTTTACTTGGGGGAAACCTTGAAAAGATACCCGATACCCTGGGAGAGATACCGAGTTATGTGGGATTTTTACCGCCCTGAAAACCCCTCGGTGACCTTCCTCAGCACTAATAGGAGGACTCCGAGATCTCCGACGGAACGCACCGGTGCCCTCCTAGCGCTGCGCCCCTACGGACCCTTCCTATAGGAGAGGCATCATTGCCTCCAGTTATCACAACGATAGGCGGCCACACCCCGTCGTCCTTCCCGGGATCGCTGAATGATCAGTTCAAGCTCCCACTCTAGCCGCTCGCAATCCTGGAAGCCTCCTTTTAGTCGCCTAAGACAGGAAGGAGATACCATAACTCGTCTTCTAGTCCCGAGTTAGTAAGTTTTTATGATCAACAGTACCATCCAATAATATACTCGTGATTCCATGAACTATCACCAAGAATACAATTGATAATTCATTATCGGGCAACTCTATTTATTTAAAAATAATCGCTTAATTAATTCGGTATTTCCAAATGAAAAATTCGGCTTTAAACTGTTCAATATCATTTTTGGTAAACAGTTCACATAAATATGGACTATCTCGTCTCGCTGTTTACTGTTGCCGTTGTATGTTAACATGACCTCAAGCAAGTTTATCACATTTCAGCGGATATCTCTGTCAGTTTGGACTATCTCACCTTTGCTTATGTTTGTCTTTTAAATAATTAATTAAACGCAATTTTTGAAAAGAAATTCAGGTAATAGGCATCCATATACAAAAATATTTTTTGGTATTGTAATGTGATAGAAATCTATATCTCTAAAGGCATCAACCTGTTTAAAATCAAAAGCATTTAATGGCATCGTCAGAACGGTGGTTATAGCACAGATGGATTATGGTTATTCTATTTGTATGTTCCTATCTATCCGCCTGAAAACTGTCGTTCCTGTGAATTTCTCTCTCATTCATACCCACTGCTTCTCATTCGTAACTTCATATCATCTACTTTTATCATGTTTTGCTTTTCTACGCATATTTATTTCTCTATTTCATACCAACTATTTATACGCGGATACTTTGCATACAAGGATGCCTAAATGAAGGGCAGTGTTCATGAGATACTCCCAGGAAACACACCCTGATTTCATATTTTGTATTAAACAGTTCCCCGTAATGGGTGATGGTATAACATTATTTCGACTCAAGCGTGCCGCTGTTAATGTATAATATTAAATTAATATTTGATAATACCACGAACTCATAGCTAACAGGAATAATCCCGACGGGAATTGTATTATCGAAATTGATTTGTTATTAATTGTATAATAGTACTGTAATAGTTTCGAAGTCCTCTACCTATATGTAAAGTTCTCTTTTCCTTCGGGTATCGAAATCACCGTGTACTAATACATCCTTTCTTTGTTTTGTATAAAGAAAATATAAATACTGCACATGTTATGAGCAAAAAGCAATAAAATTTTGTTTGCAAAAGTGGCAAGCACATAAATACGCAGGTAGTTTGCGACATAAGGTGGTCTGACTGAGCACAGCTCCATTCGCTGGCTGATTACAGGCAGCAGGGTAGGTGCTCAGCGTGGGCATTATTGGCATAACCCCTCAGGGGAAGCTATGTCCAGCAGTGAACTGCAAAAGGCTGCTGATAACGATGATGATAATGAAGTAACATGTAGGAAATAAATCGCACAAAAGAGTTAAGTGAAAGTATTTATTTCATATGAAATGCTCACTAGTTTTTATACAGGGACAAATTTTAAATAGCATCTGCTGGATTTTTTAAAATCTGAATTTATATTCATGTTTACCATGCGAGATATATAAAAAAGGCATATCCTACACTTGATGATAACGACATTAATGATTTTGACGATTACGACAATCATGATGAGGCATTTACATAACTGTACGCGTATATTTCAATATCCAAGACAAATATTTGTATACGTCAGTTAACAGAACGTAGAAGTTTGGATCGCAAATGGCTTCGTCCGGACGAGACATAGCCAGGGATATGATTCCCTTGACGTGCCACGCTCCCGTTCGAACGGTGACATTGTCCCCCACGGTCTCCGGAACGAATACTACGTAACCGCCGCCGCTGTCGCCATTGCACGGCGACGTTCCTAAAACGATAAACATTTCAGGTAAAGAAATATAGGTTTGTTTGTTAACTAAACTTTTCATGTATAATTACGAATTAACTCTATCAACATTGGGGACATATATTATATCACACAACAATTATGCTAGTGAAATAGCTATGTATGTTTTGTTCTGTTTATACGTTTTCAATATTCGTTGTTTCTTTTTTGTTATTACATTGCTAAAAAAGTAACGTCACACCAACTTCGTTGCTTCACACTTGATCGGAAGCTCGCGTGGCCGCTGTCAGTGCATTTTTGAACCTCATTTATAGTGGTACAATAAACCTTTTTTTTTTGAGGATACAATTACGTTAAAGAAAATAAACAACTTTAAGATGGACGGACCGCATACCTATTCTAAATCTAATAACTGTAAGATGTTATATATCGACAGTCTCACCGTTGCCCCAACCAGCGCAAAACTTGCTGCCGCTAGTGAGGTGAAGCCCGAAAAACATAGGGTTTTGCCTCACACACTCCATAAAGGTGCGTTCCGGCATGGACGCATGTACCAATTGAGGTGATAAGCCACGTGACTGATCTTTTCCCCAACCCACCACCTGCAGCAAATTGGGTCATTGAGAAAAAGAAGATGAAACTGTTGCTTTATAATTTTCCAGTTACGGCAACCATCATGGGGCACTTAAAATTAATAAAAGCGATACTAACATAACCGAGGACAGTGCTAGACGCCAGTTTATCGTTCGTTTCGCTGTTCCAGATGCAAGCTGGCTGCACGTAGTCGTTGAATACTGCTTCTGTCTTGAGCTTCAGCAGCGCTATGTCGTTGTCCAAATTATTCGGGGAACTGAAGTTTTCGTGCACTTTTACTGCGAAAACCTGCAACAGTCTTACCATTCCTCGCCTGTTTTTAATTTTTAATGAATTATGTTTCACTCAACCTTGAAGAGTCATATCTAGGAATTGAAATTTTATCCCCTTCCTATTGTCCGATGACTAGAATTTTGATACATACATCTCTGATAAAATAATATGTGTATTTTATAATGTTTATTCATTAACATAGAAAAAATAACAAAATTCCAAATTCAATATGGCACTGTTACAAAATAATGAATTACACATTTTGTTTATAATCGCCACAATATTGTTATCAAATAAAAGCATAATATCAAGAATGAGACCACATTAAGAAATGTTCTAAATCTAATATGGCTGAAGACTGAAGACTGAACGTCCCTTTATCGTTCCACTGCTGGAATATGGGTCTCCTCTCACAATGAGAGGGTTAAGGCCGTAGTCCGCCACGCTGGCCAAGTGCGGGTTGGCAGACTTCACACACCTTAGAGAGCATTTTTTTTAGACTCAAGGTGTGCAGGTTTCCTCACGATGTTTTCCTTCACCGTAATAGCAAGTGATATTTAAACTTTTAACGTACATTTTTTTAAAGAGGTGCGCGCCAGAGATTTGAACCCAGACCGGGTTCAAACCGGGTTCCGGGGTCTCCCGGAGTGAGAGGTCGAATTTCAAATCTAATATGACGTCGGTACCAAAATGAAGGATCAAAAATTGAGTCTACATCAGAGTTCAGAATCCAAATATAATAAATGAAATACTTTGGGACATTTTACACACAACCATCTGAACCAAAACTAAACAGTGAAGGATTGAATGTGAATTGTTCACCTCTCTTTCCTGAGTTGACATGTCACCTCCTACAAAGTTGTATTTGCCGAGAACGACGTTCAACATATCGGGAATTAAAGGTGCTTTGTTTCTAGTAACACAATGCGCGGCTGAAAGATTAAGTAATTTTAGTTACAAATATTAATATACTTTATCCGCTTCAAGGAGGTGGGAGGGATATATGCACTGACGCCAAACGGGATGTCATAAACGGCAATGTAACCCGGCTCCCCATCGTGGGAATATGAGCAAAGTCTCAATAACCATAGGACCAGCAGTGCTTCATCTGTTTATGCCATGTTATGAAATCGCCAGATCATTCATTCATCGGTATCATTAGCAGTTAGATTGGTTAAATATGTATCAAGCTAAAACACTACACAAAATAATTTTTCTAATTTAGATTTCCTAGTAGTAGTTCGGAGTCTGGATATGTGCCCGGTGTATGGCAACAGGGTCACCACCTATTTCGTCGTGCAACGTAAACGTGACCGGTGAAACGCGGGAGTATTTTTCATTCGTCTTCCTAACTCTCCAGGGATTACAGTGGTGAGGTTACGATTTATCACGTCTATAATCTTCGAAGAGGTGGAAGAGTGTAGTGCACTCCGTTCCTAAGTTTTCCCTAGTTTTAGTTAGTGGGTCCATTGCTGTGGCTGTATGCAAAGAGCTAAACATCAAGCTCAGTGACTAGCTATTTGAGAGGCCTATGTACAGCAATGGGCAGGAATAGGCTGATGATGAGTACATTGCCATACAACGGGCACAAACCAAACTCCAAGCCACTAATAAAAAACCTAAGTTAGAATATTGACCGAATCAGGATTTAAGCCCTGGACCTCTCGTTCAGCAGTCGAGCTCGCAATGAGGCAGTTCCTAATATTTATTTGTTAGAGATTAAATATTGCTCTACCCGTCAAAACGAATATTTTTGAAATGAGAGTTCCACCACACATGTAAACGTTGCTGGCTCCACGAAGCTGGTATAAAGCGGCGTGCCATGGCCAATCGCCCGGTTTGGTTGGTAAGCCATAGTATATCAACTCGGTGTAATCGACCTTCCGTATACCGCACTTGTCTGTTTGATAATTTATCAAGTATTTGTCCAGGTACCCCTGAAATTTACCAAGCAATTCGTTATGGACAAGCAATTGCAAATTGATTGCAATCATGTTTTTTTTAAGGAAAAGAATAGAAGAATAGTATATAGTAGCTCTCAGCTTCCCAGCTGCTCTCAGCTTCCTACGGACAGCTATGACCGATCTCAAGCAGAGCTATGAAAACTAAAGTCATCAAATTGTATTACAATAGTGAAATAAGATCATTAAATTTTAACACTAATCTATTTCTATGTCTATTTCAAAATTATCTTCATATTTATTTCAGCTTAATGAGATAAAAAAATTCTTTAGAGTAAATTTAATATAAAGGTTTTAATATTAAATACGAATCTCAAATGTACGTTATGTAAATACTGAAGAATTAGCTACTGATACCGAATAAATATTCCTTCAGTAAAATAAATTAAGTGCGAATTGGCGAATGTCCACGTTTTACTTAAACTTAACAATAATGTGCTTATTAAAAATTATTCATTTACACTTTAAAAAAATCCTTTAATCTACACTTTGATCTTAGCCAAAAGGCCGATGGGAGAAGCCAATAGATCTTCTACATACCACTTCAGGGAATACATACGTGATGATAACAACATTTAAACCATGTTACACTAACCACAAACATCTTTGATGTAAATATATGATGTAGCATAGAGATTCATCATGATGATCAACCTTCGGAGGTCCACTCCTGAACATAGGCCTCCCCTAATCAGCGCCACGCCTTCCGGTCCACGACCACCTTACAGGAGGATGACCTACGCCCCTTCACCAAGACGCGGCCACCACGCCATGACACAACTTCCCCGTCAGTTACCATAGTATATCAACGACAATTACCAATCGCGGCTGGGGGCATTCCTCGTGATCGTTCACCTTGATGCTTTTCAAATACGGCATCGTGCCGATAGCCGGCCCTTTGACCTTGAACTTCATATGGAACACGAGAGCGTTGGTGTCACTAGTGTCGCAGTTGATCAATGTAATCGTGTCGTATCCTCTAGATTCTATGACGCATTGCTCGACTTCGTTCGTCTGAAACAGAAGAATACCGCGTTCGTCAAATGACATCGTGTGAAGTCTGCCAACGCCCAATTGGCCAGCGTGGTAAACTATGGTCGTAATGGTCTCATTCTGAAAGACCTTTGTTCCAACTGTGCAATGATGAAACCGTCAAAAAAATTGAAAAAAATAATTGTGTATTTAAAATAACTGGTTACTCGCTACACACTGTGTGAGAAAACATAGCGATGTGTGTCATTTGCACATTTTTGAAAAACATTTGCACGGTTGAAAATTATTAATTTTCTCTGAGGCAACTAGAATAAACCAAGCCATAGTTGAGTAGACCCACGAACTTGGGTTCTTCGTATTTTGGCAAAGGACCTGTGTCCAGCAACTAACTAATATAAAGCGTAAACGATGAAGTAATTACCGGTTTAATGGTATGTGTTTACGTCACAAACCCTGCGCACACTACGTACTAACTGCATTCACACACGCATGAAAAAACGCATTGGCGATTAAGTTCCTGAATGATATTTAGAATGGGTGTATATCGTAACAAGTAGTAACAAGAACGTTATAAATAAATGTAATGTGAAGTATGTAAAGGCTCATTTGTTTAACGATGATTTAATGAATTATTATTATTATTACTCCTCTTAAAAATACGGCAGTAGCAGAGAAAGTGTTTAATTGCTGTAGTGATTTTTTTTTGTTATACTTGCTTAATTAAATATTTGGTGTACATTTTTTTTAATTACTGCCTCGTTCGTCGTGTTGGTTGCAAGCGCAATTAACGAATGAAAGTTCCTGGGTTCATTCATTCGGTTAACCACTAAAGGACCTTTCTCATTTTAATTTTCTGATAGGGGCTCGGAGTCTAGATATATCTCACCTATTCCATAGTGGGACGTAAACTTACCTAGTAAAAGGAAGGAATCAACCACTCCTCTGTTTATCTCTTCGGGGATAACAGTCGTGAGGTAACGTTTAAAAGTAAAATGAAAGTGACTGTTTAATTTTATTTTGAAAAGATACAGTGCCTCGAACAATATCATTTTTAGGTTAAGTAAGTATTCAATAGATGGCGTTATATTGCAAATTCAAATATTTTTTTCAATTGCTGCAATTTAATCCATGTGCCTCACATATATACAATATAAACAACGTAAACGAACACCGTGACATGAGATTTTTAAATATAAAGTAATAATAAATTGTTTTCCGGTACGCCGTTCGGTGGGTCAGCTAGATCATGACATAAAATGCATAAAATAAAGTCTGGAAATATGGGCTTAATGTATGGTTAACCAGTCTATCTACCAATTACGAGTGTACTGAATGATCGGCTGAAAGTTTTGTAATTTAATAATAAGTAAAAAGGAATAATATTCTATTGGGTTGCGATCACTAGAACGATATTGAAGTTAGTTGTATTACAAGCTTACGAAGAATTGATAAGCACTACCCTATTTATGTATTTCTAAACAAAATCTAACAAGCGAACAGACGTTAAAAAAGCTAAATAAACAGCTTCATTACACAATACATTAAATCCCCGTACCAGCATAACTTTCGCTTCCGAATCAAATTCGATTCGTATCAGCGTGAGCGCCGGAGCTGGTTGCGGTGGTAACAAGATCACCATATTCACTGAATACCGATTATCTTGACCGATGGGCTGATCAGTTTTATAAGTAGAGATCACTCGTCGAGATCCAACACAGGGATACGTCATCACATTCTGAGTGAAAACCTTTTCACCACTCATAACAACTATTAACACGACTAGTAATATACACTTCATTGTTATCATATCTCCTTTATTTGTTATATAACAATGTTGAGCTTTTCAACACATATTTCAACTCGCACTAATCAAACGCGAAACCATTCGGCGTCGACACGATAGCTATAGCCAACTGTTGATATTTTCGAATTCGCAACGCTTCACGTGATAACATACAATGTTCACTGTACTTATATTAACATATTCGATATCACAAATCGGGGTCTCTACCCACTGCATAGATCCACGACAGCATGACGTACAATTCTTCTAAATGTCATAATTAATTTACTAATTGCTAACGAAACCCGATTACTTTTTAATTCTATACGCGTATATGACGCTTGTGTGTGTATATGACACTTATATGCATATAAAAACGTAACTTATGGCAATAGGCTCACCACCTATTACATAGTGGGACGTAAACGTAACCG
>DWEI01005765.1:0-10574 GCA_018245875.1 Mysoria ambigua | reverse complement strand
TCTATGGGCCAAACCTAAATTCTTGTCGAATGCCATATACATTCCTTAGAAAACATTTCCTCCTAGTACTTGATATGTAATATAACCTAAGTTTATAAAGTCAGTGGTGTGCTATAGGTCGAATTTTGGACCCAACAAGCTGGTATTTCGCAAACATATTATCGTAGGAAATGTCTTCGCTTCATGCATGCTCTTGGTCATTATTTCAGGTTAAGTACACTGTAACAACCAACAGTGGACCTAATAAAGGGCTCCTCATACCAACCTAATTCATAACTATAAACTAATTGATAATTATTACTTTCTGTATTCGATATTATTTTGTCCCGTAGGTCTTATGAGTACACGTATTAAAGATTCACACTGACCTTTTTCCCCATCAGTATACCTATATATAGAATTAATGTTACATAATAAATAAATAAATCAATATGGTAAGTCATATACAATTTGTATTTTAAACGTAATAAGTAAATCACTAAGCACCAGAATTAAAACATACTACATAATACAAAAGAAGATTTCCTCATTATGAAATAATATTTTATACCTCGTGTTAAATGGAAGTTGATGTACGAATCATTATGTAGTAAATTTGGTTTATGGATACGCGGATGGTATTGTAATGAACGACGTCAAGTGTTATGTATTGTAGGTAATATATAGAGTAATCTTAAATGCTAAAGTACGAAAAACTCGGCCGGTTTTATGAGAGAAACAAAAGATATTACATTATCGTTCGCGTTTTTACGAGACAGTGTAGCAGCGACGGACATGAAATGGAATCGTAAAGGTGTTTCAAAAATTTCCGACTTGGAGGTTACAACTGTACAGTATTCCTTCATCTGATCCTTGTAGTAAAAAAGTTCAAATACCTTTACAGACGAAAGTGTTCTATGGAACCAATTTTAATAAATGGAATTCGAATTTGAATTTCGAATTTGAATGCAGTAAAAGTATTTTTATTTAATTTTATTATCATCGTTTTAGATGACGTTATCTTAAGAGTTAAATTTGAAAAAAAATGTTTCACAAAGCACCATTTTAATTTCACACGCGCACACAGGAAATTAAAACAATCGACACCCTTCCATAATCAATACGGAAAACCTCATTACTTTAGGCAACGAAAAGCCAATAGATATTTTTAATATAGTAATAAAGAAAACATCCCGCTTTTAATCCCCCAAGAAGTAAGCCGTGGAGTGTAGTAAACTTCCACCTTCCATCAGCTACGTTCACGTCCAAGTGTACGAGTACAGTAGGTGTTGAGTCTATTGCTACACACCACAATTAAAGACTCAGAGGGAAAACTAGAGTCTAAATTAGAAAAATCCAATAGTGACTTGTCTATTTCAATACTTTTTTATTTAAAAATGATTATTTAAAACGATTATTTAAAAACGATCTGTCACGAAACTTTATCAGGCACACCAAATTCCACACGGGCGGGGTCTTAGACGAAAGCTAATAGGATATGTAGATCCCACAACCGTTACTACTAGCCGTAATGTCATATAAATGATAACATAATCAAACCGCTAAGACAACATTTACGAGCTGTTTATTATCCGTTGTATAACGCGATTTATTCGCGAAGCCATAACTACCTGCTATTACCATATAAGTACGAGACAACCACAAAACGGCGCAAAAACCCATTACCCGCATCCCGTTCATTCGGCAACGGCAGCGCTTCGTTGGGCCAACGGTTACCGCGCGGGAAGCCCCGGCGGGAGACACTCGCTGAGCGGAAATTATAATACTGCCAAATCCGCGAATATCTCTTCCGGCACACGTTTTTATCTTACCGCCATTTTTTTAATCAATTGTCCGCTGTGAAAGGCGTGTGGTGTAATGTTTCTAGGAAGGACAAAATTCACATGGCTTCAATAAATGAATTTGTATTAGTAAATCAAGACGTACCACTACTTAAAATACATACGGATAGCTTATTTTATACATAACTACTTAAACGTATTTTAGTCATCGCCTAATTTTTCATGGTATTTGTCACTAAAATTATTAACTTAAAAGACGTTGTCTATTAAACCCGCGTTATACGATTTTCACGAAATTCACAGGAAAAATATTTAAAAATAATTTGCGATAACATCGCGCACACATTTAGTATGAAAACACAAACGTATATCAGTATCCGCTGTAAGCAGACGAAGCGGTGCGGGCCGATAACTCGTGGCTCGACCCTCCTCACGCCCAGGCCTACAGATTCGGGTACAATTATACGAGCACGCTATACGAATCCTACATTTAGGTACCGCCAGTTCCATTGTCGAAAAGGACCAAACGTGGATGTGCAAAGCGGAAACTTGTCAAATGAACATGTTTCGCGTCAATCTACGCTAACACTGTACACTCGCATGATGCTATGGTTAAATTCAAATTCAAATGTCATTTATTCAAAAAGGAGTTGATTAGAACACTTTCTGTACATCAAAATGAAACTACTACCGTTTCGGAAAATACCTCCCTATGGAAAAGAATCGGCGGAACAAACTTCATAAATGTGCTACTGCATCTATTAAAAATAAGATCTTATGTTTAATATAAACTACATAATTTATTGTGGAGTTACATCTCACCAAGCATGTTTATCATTTAAGTACTCTGTAATAGGTCTTTTTTTACAAAAAATAGACTTTATAATGGACTTAATTTTATTATTTGAAAGGTTAATGACATCTTCTGGCATTTATTTCAAGTTATTTTAAGCATACTAGAGAGTATCTTTTTTGTGAAAACTTATATAATATAATCTATCAGACACTGTTCTTTACAACGCACAGGCAATCTAACATACTCCAAAATGCAAAACGCAATGGTTGTCGCCCAATAAATCACCATGACGTATTACTCTGTTAAGCTTATATACCAAAAGAGAACGCTTACTTACATTGATAATTACATATACTGAAGTGCCGATTACTGAACACAATGTGAATGCAGAGCTATACAGTAAATAATTGGATGCAATAAATCAATCTCTGATTTATTAGTATCCAGCGACTGTTAAAAGAAAAGGCGTTATTCTGCAAATACGTTAATATAAGGCCACACTTTGCTAGGCGGGCGCTAGAAATAATTTATGAATTTAGGTGGGCCGATTTACCTCACTTTAATTCTCGACATCGCTTTATGATTTTTCAATTTATTTCTATGTCTACAATGTTATCTATGTAACGCGAAATTTTAAAAAAAACTATGTAATAAATTATCAGTAATCAGACGTTTTGCTCAAAAATCAATTGAATTTCATTTACCTGGCGTTGATTTTTGTTAGTGGATATTAAAATTTTATAAATTAAGTTAAAGAAAAATAAAACTTTTCAAGGTGCCCATTGTACATTTAAATTATTTTAAGGTATGATAATTACTATTTAGAAAAAAGACATATTTTGGCTTCATACATAATGATTTGTTAATACGTATATACGAATGCATATATAAATTTAACAATTTTAAAATGTTTTTAATTATCATTGAAGACCTCTGAACGTTTTTCCTTCCGAAGTCCGTTTTTATGTCAATGTCTTCTTTGGTTATATGTAATCAATCTGTTCGCAATCTTATCAAACAATGCAAACCCTCAATAAAATATTCTTTGAATTTCAACAAAAACGTATTTTTTGCACCATTCTCAAAGAATGAATTCGACAATGACTGTCTTTCCACATTTTATCAATAGAAGATAGAATGAATTTTATCGAAAGGAATATTTTAATACGTTCTAATACGATTTGCATCTAAATTCAGTCGGAAATTCTCTGTCGATTATTAAGAAAAGACCCCCGTAAGCGTCTATGCACGTAAAATGACCCTTAAATTTTGCTCCACGTTTTTACTGCTAACAAACCAGCGCTCCATGGAGCGGAAGGGAAGCCCGTAGCATGCACCGAGCGGAAACTATGGTAATTCGAATATTGGCCCGCCGAGGCTCAAGGTTCCCACATACGCGCCTGGGATACCGCATAAATGGATCTACCCGTATTTAATCAAAATATTCTAAACTGAAATCTATTGGATCTTCTCTTTCTTAGGTAGATAGACAGTACAAGGTAAGGACGGTAAATTGTTTTCCGATTTAAAAAATGGACAGATGTAATTTAAAAGTGTAGAAACTGTTTCGATTTAGTTGCTCACCATTCTCGCCAGGTGGCAGCGAACACGTGGCGCACAACGGCATCTCATAGCGCCTTGCACTTTTTATAAAAGTTTTAAATAACTCGACGGAAGGAGACAGAAATTAAATGAACTTGATCCACCGCCTGACGTCAGTCAGCTCCAGTTATATTTAGACAAGTGAGGGCCACGATCGATGACGTTAAAGCCCGCGGGGTGTAAGTTAATATAAGTTGGCTGTTTAGCTAATTAACAAATTTTGTATTTGTGAATACCTTCAGCCTGAACCTGCTTTACTGACAATCAATCATTGACTAGAACAAATATTTCCACACTCTCGTAAATCATATTGTGGATACTTTAACGTAGAAGAGTAATGATAAATGTGTGTTCGTGTAGAAGTAACTACAACTATATATAACCAGAATTGGGCGCACGAAAACTTTCCATACGTGCCGCAGTTTACTTTGATCCATTGCGGTTACTCGTGTGTGACTAGATTCCTTAATTTGTTTTCAATTTTCCACCTATTGAAAGTATTACTATAGAGATTGGGTAAGAATAACATGAGAATAGGGAAATTTGACCACATTATCTTAGATTTGCTTCTTAAAAAGCTGATTCATAGATAGACACACGTTTATACGTGCACAATACCACTAGCTACCAAAAGTTACTTTTTAGTACAAGAGCATATAAGGAAAAAGTAAACACACTTTGTGAAATAGATTAAGAGACAACGCATTGAGGCCGGGGCCCGGGAGCGTGAGGTATGCTTACGACGGCGATGTATCGTCGGAAACAGCTGCGTAGATCTAATATGGAATGCGGAGTGCTAAGTCCCGGGACTTAAGACATGCGCGAATAGCGTCAACACTACCGTTACACTGACATCTATTTACTGGCTTTGACGTAATATGGTTTTATTGAACGCATTACGGTTAGGACTATGCGTAAAATATTCGTGAAGCAGGTCAAGTTTGTCAAAGATAGATTTTTTGGATTATTGCAAGGTTCGGCGTTTAGTATTGTTTGCCTATCCCGTAAAGGACCTGGCCCTCGTAAAGGTAATGATAAATTTATCGAATTTGATGAAATCACGAAAAGGACAGTAACCTCTTCGTGAAATTAGGAGCTCATTGATATATGAGGTATTTCAACATCGCCCTCGGGAGAGCAATGCACCTGCATTAAATTAATGGCATAACCCATGCGTCTAGGATAGCTGCATCGTTGCAGCGCATTGGATAATGTCAGTAATGCTATTAAACTGTACTTCGCAACTGGCACGCTATAATGAACCACGTAGGAATCGACCCTAAACTTGATTTTTGAATCGTTTATAACGCACGATTTAATAGCGCCGCTAATAGCCAATTTAGCGGAGCCTGCATCTTGTAGAGTGAATTAACTAGTTTTAGACAATTTCTCATACTAAGGGTGTAATAGAAATTGTTAGTAAGTGGCAAAGATTTATTAAAAGTTTTATTAAATGGTATAGATTTAACCTATTACAATCCACTGCTGGACATAGGCCTTCTCTGAGGGATTATGCCCATAACCCCCACACTGGGCATGCGGGTTGAGGTCCGGAGGCGGGGCGTTCATCACCTAGGGGCGGTTGTCCCCTGCTCACGAAACTGCTCGGGTAGAGAGGAAGACCTCGAGGTCCGCAATCCCTTTCCTGGGGCAACACAGGACGACACAATTTATCCATCCATTGAGGTCCGGAGAGCATAACTTATCTCACCGCCTACGTTGCTGCCCATAAGCGGCCAATACATGTAGCTGTGCCTAGACAGAGTGCCACGATTTTTTACGAACTCGTATAGTATCCAAATGTCCAATGTATACACATCGGGCATTTTTCTATTCCTACAATATACTCGAATGTTTCATCGGGTTGATCAAACATCTGACGACACAGCGATGATAGGAAACTCAGCAACACAAGCTCCAGATAAAATATTCATATGCCTATTGAATTTTAAACTTTTGGGCTTATTATTATGCATGTACTACTATTGTTTATTGATTTACTATTTTTATACAGCGAGAATAAAATATATGTATTATGTGAAATTTTGATAGTAACCAACCAACCACTCTAGTGGTCGGTGTTCACTTTCTGGCGCGGACCTCTTTATGAAATATGTGTTTGGAGATTATATATCACCTGCCATACCGGTCCGGGAAAACATCTTAAGAAACATGTGCAACGTAAACTTCATTAAAAACAAGTACCCCACGGGTTGTTAAGTTTGCCAACCACACTTGGTCATCGTGGCAAATTATGACTTTATTTCTCTTTTGCTGAGAGAAAACCCGCGGTAGCCAGCAACAGAACGACAAAAAGGGTCGCGCGAGAAGACAAACGTTTCTAATAATAATTTATTTGGAAAAAATACATATTGTTTTATGCCGAAAAAAATATAATCTTTCGGTAATAATGTTCGATTGTGGAAATGTTCTTCGAACAAGTAATAAATTTTACGGCCATTTTAAGCTTCATTCATTCAACTCTTCGATAAAGCATTCAAATAGTTGGCTACAAATATTTTGATCACCCAACGTCAAGGAACAAAACAAATCCTGTTTGATAATATTGCATTGAACGGCCAGTTCGAATATATAACTAAAAATTTGTTGCCAGCAGCGCTCGATATCCGTCAAGCGAAGCCTCAATCTGCCCGCCCCCGGGCGCCATAACTCGATTTCCGTTGACGTAATCTGAGGTGACGTATACTGTGCATTTCGTCTTTCGTTAGACACACTAAAATGGACATTGTTATTCTTGTAATAGAAATTTTTCTTCTTCCACGTTCAGAAACATCGTGTAAAAGTTACAAAATTTTATCAATAACTGCATATTTATGTATATGGATATCACATGAATGAAAACATCGCGAGGAAAGCTGCACCCCTTCCGTCTTTTCCGTGATATTCTCTAAGGCGTGCTAAAATTGCCATTTCCAAAAGCTAATGCGAGTAGCGAACTTGAATCTCCAAGGTACGGAAACTTTCATCAAAAATCACCAGCCGGTAGCCTTACACAAGATGTCTGCGCCCCATTTTACTTTACTTTAAATAACGTTCCCCCTACGGATGCAAGAAAGATGATTTGTATGGAGGAGAACAAATAGACTTCAAATGAAAATTCAGATGATTTCGGAATTCAAAAATAACAGCAACTAAAAGAATGACAAGACAGATGTATAACGAGAATCTGTCTGGACGCAGGTGCAAAGACTAACATATATGTATATTTGGTGGAATATTCTATAAATTTTGGTCAAAAAATTCTTTTCTGTTTTCAAAAGAATATTCTCCTAAAAGTGTTTTAAGAACCATGAATATATACGTAACTTCCTGTAATCCCGTAGAGGTAGGCAGAGGAATGTAGAACACTCCCATGTTTCACCGGTTACGTTTACGTCCCACTATGTAATAGGTGGTGAGTCTATTAGCATACACCGGGCACATATCGAGACTCCGAACCATTACTAAAAATCTAAATTAGAAAATTTTGTAGTGTTCGACCCGGGAATCGAACCCGGGAACTACCGATCGGCAGTCGCACTTGCAACCAACACGACCAACGAAGAAATATATACCTTAATAAATTCTTAATCGGTACTTACTTGATATTAAGTACGTTTATTTTGAACCATGAAATGGCGACTTCGATCTGTGTACAAGTAGATTCACAATGGGATGATATAAAATTATTAGTTATCTCCAAAGACATTTTGCTTTACAAACAAAATAATAGAAGCTATACAAATCCATCAATGTATATCTACCGTAAGAACGAATAAAAAATTCAGCACCAACGGTTCCAGATGTGTAGCTGGAAATGAAAATTTCACAAGCACTTTCCACGTCGCTTCATTCTAATTTAACGCTTCAATTTATTTTACATTCGGAAAACTCTAGAAGTGTAATAAAATTACATAACAACAGTTATCATTGCGCTTTACATTAGTTTATCCACGAATTCGAATGTGGCCTAATTCATTTGAAGTTGGAAATCGTAATACTATGCCTCAATATGAAGTGTTTTCACGGCTCGTATTATTAAATTTCCTCAACGAAATTGGAGTTGTCTAAGTACTCAAGATAATCCTTTGAATATAGGCATGTCAGCTTTTATATTGTATACTTCAAGAGAGAGAGAAAACTTTAATATATTTTGTAATTAAAATAAACAAATATATGTCTATCCACTGCCGAAATTTCGCCATTTTTTGTACACTGAACTGGTTTTTTGGTTCGCCTTAATCCAGATCCAATGCATGTATTTATTAAACAAGATCAAATTGAGATTAGTTATGAATTTTACTAAGATGATTTTGTTGGAAGTGCCCTAATTTGTCTCTCCTATAGGAGATATATTGGATATCCTCGGGGATACGAGAAAGTTTTGTTACAACTGCGCCATTAGTCCTTGGCGCGGTACCAGCACTGGAATAGCGTAACATATAATATTATCGTACTTTATCGATATGTGTCGGTAAATGTGAGATGACTATCAATATCAGTTATTTAATACCTAAATCGTTTTTCTAATGTACGTAATGGTGTCTGAGAATGAGATAAATTTAAAAATACGGGCGCCATTCAGTTTACGTGAACGTAATAACGTAGACTCCTGAAGCTTTCAGATCGAGACTGTGTGTAACGATCAAACACACGTGAAATGGCGAGGATTCAGAGACATCATCCAAAACGCTTACAACAAACAAATATGAAGATTCTCTCACGTTCATCGAGTTTCAATCGATGCCTTTCACGTTGCCAAGTTCTCGTTATATATTATAATCCTCTGAACGTATAGCTTCAATTTCACCGCGGGAAAAATATGCTCTGAAAGTTTAATGAGCAACCAGGATTACATGCCGTACACGGGAGTTCATTAGAAAGCAATATCTTTAGTAAATAATGTTATCTTCTGAAATGTATTGGTTTCGTTATTGATCTATGTGGATACGAGAACAATGGGAGTTTATTCAAGTATTTATGTCGTTGTAAAACACGTGATCTTTCATCGACGAGTCAGTGGTCTGTTTCCGAACATTAAATTTCCTCATATACAACAAGGAAACTAAACGAGTATTGAAGCTAAATTTGAGAGATATAAGTACAGTATGACGTGGTAATTTTAAACCTAAAAAGCCCGAGGCAGTCTGAATAGTACGCTACATGAATAAAACAGAAATGTAAAAGAACTCCATAAAAGAGGCTGCCCTGGGAGTTATCCTAGTTACCTCCTTACGACTTGTTCCGCTGCTATAATCACAACTACGGATTTTAGGTAAGTGAAAATATAAATAAAATGTAACAAACTATCGACATTGCGATTATTATACACGCTGACTAAGTGCAACCTTATAAACAGACATGTTATATTGTCGATAAGTCCATATGAGTAGAGACACTAAACGACAATACAATACATCAAAACGCGACTGGCTCAAGCTTCGTCATATAAGTGCGTTTAGACTTTCTTTCAACTACCATATAATCTAACCGTAATTATAACCATACTCTATATCATCTGTTTTGCAAAAGATTTGCAGGGTTTGCGTCACGTAAATTTTTGTACCAAAATTAACAATAACACCAAGCAGTTAGGTATGTGTAAATCTTTTTATATATTCTATCTTCGCTTCTCGTCACACGCGGTGCAGTCAGACGGGTCCCTGCTAAATGACATGTTTCAGAGCCGCCCGATAAACTGAAGACTCGTTCCTGTGCGCGAGTACGACGGTAAATCATTGTTGTAAAAGTGCCGCTCCGGCTCCTCCAGGCCGCCTACCTTGTCCAAGATTTATTACGTGTGATAACAAACATCGCTTACGTTGTACGATACTGATAAATGCTCATACAGAAACTACGAGTAAGGTCGTTCAATGTTTATTAGTCAATATGAGAAATGTACATGTTCTATGGAGATTTTGTCGGAAGATCTTGCCCACTGAATATCAACTAGGTAATTAAAAACAAAATTTTCAACGCGTTCTATGGAATACTGATATCAATGCTCAATTCGATAGTTACACGCACATTGTAAAAACATTACGTCCTTTTTTATTAATGATTAACTTATTAACATGTTTTAATCATTCACGACAAGAATAATCAAGGCGTGTTGGAGGCAATTGTAGTTTTGTAACTCACATTAAACATGCTATACATTCGTTTAATTCGTGAAAGGATTATTTTGAAAATGTTCAAAGACTTGAGTACCGTCAATTTTATGAGCAAAATATTATTATATACATACTGTTTAAATACTATTTGTATTAATTAAACTGATTAAAAACTCTCCTACGTAATAGTGTAATCAATACACAGGTTGACTGCCTCGTTGGTCGTGTTGGTTGTAGGTGCGACTGCCGATCGGGAGGTCCCGGGTTCGATTCCCGGGTCGA
>DWEI01005764.1:0-10575 GCA_018245875.1 Mysoria ambigua | reverse complement strand
ACCGGTGAATCGTGGGAATGTTCTGCATTCCTCTGCCTACCCCTTCGGGGATTACAGGCGTGAAGTTACGTTCGTCATGTTGGTTGCGAGTACGAGTGCTGATCGGAATGTTCCGGGTTCGATTCCTGGGTCGAATACTACAAACAGTTTCTAATTAAGATTTTATAGTAGTGGTTTGCAGTCTGGATATGTGCCCGATGCATGGCAATAGGCTCACCACCTATTTCATAGTGGGAAGTAAGAGTAACTGCTTAACCTTGGGAGTGTTCTGCATTCCTCTGCCTACCTCTTCAAAAATTACAGGCGTGACAGATTACAGTCGCACCTGCAACGAGGCGGTCAACTTTTTAAACACTAGTAAGGTATTGTTGCACATTTACAATTATTTTTATTGTATTCCATTATTTTCACTTACTTGTTTAATAAGATTATCTACACTGTTAAATAATTATATTAGTGCACCTTTGACCTGTATCTGATTTATGAACTAAACTTTTATGCAGAGGTTGTCTGGTAGAGATCAACTGTTAGCGATAAGACTGCCTATAGTATGCGTACAATATAAACCTAAAATGTGTATTTTACAACTTTATTCTACATCATTATTCTACAACTTTATTTCTGCGACTCTACATAGGTTCTCTATGTGACGTGTGATAAGACGTTCTTGTATTCTATGGCACATTTCAATTGAACACAATACCTTCTGGCGTGATCAATTCGCACACAGCTGCACTGTTCGTTGGAGCCATCGTGGGCACAACATCTCCGAGTAGTTGCCGCCGGTAGATTCAGTCAGCACACCGAATCCGGCTAACCAAAATTACACAAGCAAAGCTGTAATGGATAACATTATGGTGTCATCTCGAGTTTAATATGGTGTAGAGTAACACTCAAGAGATCTGTCAAGTAACTTAGTTAAAATTTAGCTCTAACTGGTGAGGTTTGGTTATTACAGCTAAGGTCGTATTAAATAAGCCAATGCTTTGTTGAGGCTTATGAAACTAATAAAATTATGACTCATTATACTGAATTAGCAACGGAGCGCTTCTTGGAAAAACAAGGTCCGTTTCCAATAGTTGAATTATAAAATTAAAAGATTAATGCCAACAGCTTATTGAAATGTGCCTATGAAAAGATTATTCTAAAATATAAAAAAATAAACTATATGAATAAAAAGAATAAATGACAAAAGACTTAAGTAAAAATTATAAGAATAATTAATTAATTATTTAATAATAAATAAATAAACAAATTGCTACAGTTATTGAACTTATGTATTGCATTCAATATAATGATGACAAAATTATCTAAATATCACATTCTTAAATAAGAATAATGGTCGTTACAATTTCAAAATATTAATTAATAGTTTATTTTATTTCATACTTCCACAAATGAGCTACGTTATACCACGTTTTATCTTAAATAACTCTGAGCTTCGCACAAGCACAGCATGGCAAGATTACATCTTCACCTCGAGCGCCAGCCGGGAGGTAGCGATGATAACGGGGTGCTTAGACAGGCGAGAACGGCCTCAAGTGAGTGAGATTTAACTCATGTTCTGAAAACTGTATGAGATGGGAATCAACTGGTGCAGAATATCACGCACTAAAAAAGTCCTCGTATTTTTCAGTTTCAGTGGAAAAAAAAAGCAAGTCATTACAGAAAATATGCGTGTTATACATATATTAGTATGTTAAATGACGTCGTCTTCCGTTCATTGAAGTGAAAGAAAAAGATATGGTTTTTTTGACTTAACATAAAGAGTAAAAACGTGTAGTAGCTAGCTTTAAGGTCTTGAATATTTTAGTATACAATGTCATAAGTTAAAGGACATTAGTTTTTGATGTCATCCAAAATATTTGTTGAGGTAGACTGATCATTTATAAAGGTTGAGTTGCAATTCATTTCACAAGATTATAACTAGTAAGGATTGGAACTTTTTTTTCAATCGATAATCTATTTTATTAATGACGACACAAGCCGAAGATCGACTTTTAGCTGAGGTGTCCAATCTTAGGATATTCTCATAAAACATCCACATCTTTTTCTAGTAGGAAACGACACGATTAAGTCTTATAGATGTAAATTCAAGACTTCCTCTCTGACTACCTTCAATAAGTTCTCTTAACTTGCCACACCTATACCACAATATACCACGTACTACTAATAAAGAGAAAATTGGTTTCAAATTGTCCCAAAAGTAACAAGAATTAACACGTATTTTCTAGCGGAATTTTAAATAGCTATTCCTAACTGAGCTAGCAATAATAAAATCGTCGAGTACTGCGGAAATAACTTTATTACAAGCCTTCTTAACTATTCATAAGTTGATAAGTCGAATAACATTCGCAGTCTGTGGAGATTTCACTCCACAGTTGAATGATACGCGAGATTATGACGTCATCTAAAGTGTTCATTGGAGCAGTGTAAGAGATAAGACGCGCCGGCTACACACGAGTAGGAACTTGGTCGCGAATGCTTACTTCATTGTCTCGAGCAAATATTATTTTATTGTAACGATGCTCACACGATAATCAGTGCGGAATATATTGTGAAGTGAATAACCGGGTCTGGTGTTGTTGGGTTTTTTAAATTTTGAGGTACTAGTCGAAATCAAAATCTCAAAATCAAAATCCGAAAAATGAATGATCGGTGTATCGCAATAGGCTTATGCCTTATTTTAAGGGACAAATAATATTAAATAGAAGTTCACAAGGCTATCATGTTGACTGCCAAGAAGAAATTAGTAATAATAATAAAGCCATTTATTTCAAAACTCACTTTCGGTATGTATTACAATGATTGAAATGGTAAAAATAAAATTAGCAATGAGAACATCCGTCAATAAATTAAGTTCACCGATGCTCTCAAGCAGGCACTTTTAGTCAAGTGGAGATGGGCAGGTCACATCTCACGATGTCCAGACAAGATAGACACGTTGGAAAAAACCAATGGGAAAAAGGAAAGTTGGCCGACTATTAAGACGGTGGGCTCATAACACAACTCACATAGTAGAAAATGACCGGGTAAAGTTGGGCAAGGACAGAGAGTGATGGAAAAGAAGCCTTTACCCAAACAGAGGTTCAAGAAAAAATTATGACATCTTAAATAATTGTTAATCGCTACAAAAATCAAAGTACACTTCAACATTTAGCGCTATCTTCCATAAAAATTTTAAAGTGTATTATATAATTAATTACATGTTCAAATTTTTGGAAAATATTTGTAATACTTACTCACATATAATAAATATATTTATAACCTCTCTCAATTACAAACCAATTTGTTTTAGGTAAACGTGATGACTAATTTACCTGTAGCCAATCGGAACAGATTTTTCAAGCCGTCCGTATGTCACGCCAACATTACGACGAGTGGATAACCACATGTTAAAGTAAACGTCCTTGACACCCTCTC
Organism: Mysoria ambigua; assembly: GCA_018245875.1. NCBI lineage: Eukaryota > Metazoa > Arthropoda > Insecta > Lepidoptera > Hesperiidae > Mysoria > Mysoria ambigua. The sequence goes on along the minus strand of DWEI01005764.1, from coordinate 7,152 downwards.
ACGATTGTTGAATATGGGATATCATACGATTCTCTGTAATGTCAGCCATCAGTTATAGCAAGTGGTTTTCTATGGGAAGACGCTTCACGCAAATTTCTCTTGTGGGCCCGGTGTGAGTGAACGACGCGATCAAGATTTGATATCGATATATTTGTAGGTGGATTTATTGTTTTTGAAGCGTATTATAGCAGTATGCATGAGGCATAAAATAGGACAAAATTTTCTATTATATCGACATATCTATTTATAGACATTTAATTAACATTGATGACGATAACTAAAATGACTTTCAGGTCGATAAAAATGACTCATTGCCTTGAGAAGTAGGCGGAAAACTGCTCTTCTGCTCTGTTATATGTATAGGTGTTCTAAGAAACTCAGTTATTTTACGGCATGTTATGTTATTGAAGTAAGTAAAACTTTACTTACTGCAAAGTTCAAAAGATCGATACTCCGAGGGCACTCGAACGTGTCGCACCAGCGTGAAATCACTAGTTAACGAATGCAAGTCTTTCTCTACAGTTGTACGACATTATTATAAATGCGATCATTTACATACATAGGTATATCTATTACATTTATTAAATAAAACCTATTGTATAACATAAATAATTAAAATTAAGGCGTCAAGTCAAGATTATACAGGTTACGCTAAGTATAACCCTTATTTAACTGGACGCGCATTAAAAAAATTATGAATACTAAAAACAAATATGAATATTTAAAACTTGATTCTTGAATGTGGCAGTTTTTATTCGTTTGTTTTCAGCATCTAACAAAATAAATCATATTGAGCCCCAGTTCCATGTCTGATATGCTATGACGGTCAGGAATATAGCGAAAAATTAATGTTATTTTATAGCAAAAGACCTTACTTAAACTGACGTCTCCTACTTATTATGCATAATAGCTTGGAAAATATTTTTTTAACACCGGACACAGTAGTCATCATAGTTTATGTATAGACAATCTGTCAACAATCTTAAAACGATTCGTTCGGGTTTTTTCTGGAGTATTAAGTGAATTTTCTAAATATCGTGTATTTAATAGGTTCGTTCTTCGTTAAAAATTATAACTCCGTAACTGTGATTAAAATAGTACTGATTATTTTGACAGAGCGTTTTCAAAGGTTTCGGTAATATCTGGTATGACACGGTCGTATGAGCAGAAAATTGCTGTGTCACATCCGCTACGAGTGCTACGAGTGCTACGCTATGAGCTACAGCCGCTGCTACGCATCGCTTCTTACATTGCAATACGGCTACGGAAGGTGACAATTTTATTCAATTGACTTCACATGACCGAATATAAATAAGTATCAATGAGGTAGCCAAACAATGAAATAAATTAACAATTTATAAAAAAATATGGTATATAACTTCGCAATAGACGAGTATTTTGATTGAAAAACGTAGAAAAGCGTATTTGTATTCATAAAGACGTATTTGTATTCATAAAGACGTATTTGTATTCATAAAGACGTATTTGTATTCATAAAGACGTATTTGTATTCATAAAGACGACTTTATGAAAAAAAATACTTTTATTACGTCACTTAGGTAATATAAATTAGTTACACAGATTTCAATCAGCAACATTTAATACAGGATAACTAGAAATAAATGCTAACTATAAGTAGTTATTCCGACAGAAGATTCAGTAAAAGTATAACATAGTATACACATTTGTAGGAAATATTAGTGGCAAATTTGATAATAAGCCCAATGGAGCCAAAATACGTGGTGAGTACGAAGAAGTGGAGACCTGACATCATTCCTATTAGGCCGGATTGGATCCGATTTGCTCCCGACAACTAAAAAGCTATTAATATGGATGCATAATCGATGTTTTATAATCGGTCTCGTTCTGATCGGCGAAGAGTCGGCCCAAGTGAGTGGAGGGCAATTTGTATGCAAATAGCAATGGAACTCGCAAAGCGAAGTAGGGGTTGGTGCAAGTGTTGAAAACATCAGTATCTAAAAATGGATTTCCCATAGACATCCAAGGTTAATTGATCTTTCTTAAGATATTTCACCTTAGAATCAAACGAAGACGGTTGGTTCTTTTGATTTTTACTTTAAATTTTACTTCCATTTTATTTTTACTTTCGATTCGCAACTTAAAATATGAAATACACTTATTGTTCAATGAAATACACTTATTGCTTTCATAACGAAACAATTAATTAGTAATATGCACTTATCGTAGTAAACAATTCTGACTTTCGAATATTTTATTAAATGGTCAGTATTACTTTTATCGTTTGACTGATAAACATGTATTGACCGTATACTTCCAAATAACGGTATAACTTCTTGAAAGGGGCCTCCCCGAGCGACGACTGTGTCTAATAAGTAAGAACACATAGCGCGCGGCGCGACCTTATCTATTGTACCTAATCTATTCACCACGATGGCTGACGAATAAGAAGACTTCTTGTCGATGAACGTGGGCTGTTGAGACCTGTACATGTGTATTAATATGTGGGAATATTTATATTAACACAATAAAATCCGCTACCTCTTCAAATGTGGTATATTATTATCATCACAACTTGCACCACAGCGCCGCAAGATAAACTTTGTTCGGTGGTCATATATTTTACCACTAAGTTATTGCACACCTACTTCAAATTTAGAAAATATCATGCGGCGAACGTTTGTCCGACGTTCTGTAACGCGAGTTACATTTACACGATCGCGATCGTTAGGTGAATTGTATATTTGTGAAATATATAAATCTTTACAGTCGGTCACATAAACATGCAACCGTAATGATTAATTTTTGTACGCTTCGATACTTAACAAATGAATATTATTAAATAACAGACAATTTTTAAATAAAAAACAAAACCATATTTTCAGGAATAAAGGAAAAAAGGTAGGATATACATTAATAAGTAATAGAATTACACATGGTACTATCAATGAGTAGACTGGATATAAATGAATGAAATTAAAATTTTTCAAAAATTTATAAACACGCATGAATTGTTGAAATTATACCTTAACACGAGTATTGATCGTACAATGTATGAGACTCTTAACACTAAAGATGTTAGTGTTTAATCATTCACGAGTAAGATTTACGACGGCAACAGATTAAAACTATGATTATATGCACGCCACCTTTATGTCATTTATAGCCTCAATAAAGCTAATTATTCGTAATACTATAATTTTTACTTCATTTTATTTAATATAAGCGGTAACAATAATCAAATGGTTTTATCGCGTTATTAAAACTTAGACTATTGTGTTTTAAAAGACTCGTCGAAAATGTATTTTTTACAATTGGCTATGAATTTTTATTATGTATATTAAAAGAAACTGTACATTTTGGTATTAGACACTAATTATAGAAATATTCCATATTATTATGACCTTGATACCAAATTCAAATGCAAATTCAAATGAATTATGCGCACTAAACTTCATATTGAGTACATTTTTATGTTTGTATGAGCACTACCTTAAAAAACCTAACTCTATTTTTTTTTAATTGAGCCTAACTCTAAAATTTGTTAATTGCGTGGAAAATACATAACTATCGAGCCCTTTTAATGAAGACTTTGTATATAGGAACTTACTTAAGATTATCCTTTTCACTTTTTAGAAGCAACGGTTTTATAGAAAAAAAATACCATAATACGATAAATAATTTCAATTGAAAACTGCGCTTTACCCTTCGCTAACAAATTCTCACACACTTCGAGAATTTTCTTAAACATGTTTACAAAGAACACACATTCGCTACAATTTCATCAACCACTATATTGCCCGCCATAAATTTCCCACAACTCCATGCCGTGTAGGTGCCCCGTGACGAGTCCCATATATCAGGGGCCCCACCAATTTCTTGACCGAAAAATTTATAACGGTCCAGCGGAGAGATTTATAAGGATGACATATTTTAAGCAAGCGTATCGCTTTAAGTGGATTGCTTGTGTTTCTTGAACGAAACATGACAGTGTCCTGTAAATATATACATCACAAGTAAGAGAAATGAATTGTAGTTTTCAGTCATATGTTGCAACAAGCGAAACTATTAGCCAGGAAAACAAATATTTTATAAATTACACAGAAAAGCTTATATTTATAATTATTATAGAGTTCATTATCAACTAGACATTGACCGTGGAGGTATTTCGTTTCGGAAAGAAATATTTCGTTTATATCAATGTTCAATATTAATATCTTGGGACATCTCCACACACGACCACCTGATTCCAAAGCAAGCGTCAAGAGAGCTTGTGTTATGGTAACCAGGCGGCTGATAAACTACCATATAAATATATACTTAAATAGTTTTTTTAACACTCAAACACAGAACAAATACTCGTGCTCATCACACAAATATTTTATTCTGGGTGGGAATAGAACCCACGACCCCCGGTGCAATGGACAGGTTCACTAACCTCTGTTTCTTTGTACTTAATACGTCATCTTCATGAAATCTTGCAAAGGAACCTTAACTTAATTAAGTGACAATGTATTTTTGTGCATTAATATTATGATTAAATGTTATTAAGTTTTATATTCATATCACTCTCATGTCAAAAAACCCACAATTATATACAATTAGATAAGCTATATCGAATCAAGAAACTATAGTAAAAAAAAAACTAGTATATAAAAAACTGCCTTCCTATCCACAGACGTAGACAAAAAATCCTATCTATCGTCATCATTACAAAAAATCCCACATTCAATCCCCGTCTCGAACCCCCAGAGGTCAAACATACATCAGAGCTGCGATACACAATCAGATCGGGCCTTAATGCTGTCCTCTAGACAAATAGAAGGGTCGTTCCTAGGCAACGGCGATAAATAGGGATATACCGGGCTATTAGCTTAATAGGCCTATTTAATGTTACACATATAAGGATTATGGTATCAAACAGATTTGAGACAGGATAAAGTTATATTGAAACTATACATACTCATATATCATCACGTCTATTTCCCATGGATTGAGGTAGGCAGAGATTAAACTTGCATTATCTAAAGACTTGGCGCTTTTTCGCCTCGTCTCATTAAAGTACGCATACTCAAACACTAAACAATTTCTTTATTTTTATGGTGGGGATTAATACGGCAGGATACAGTTAAAAGTTAGAATATTATATTTTCATGATATTACGTAATATAATGCATGTAATCTCCGAAGAAGTAGACACACCAGTATAGAACACTATTCACCAGTTACGTCTTTATTCCAGACCATTTTTCTCCTTTCACTTTTGAAATATGTATCTCCTCTCGAAATGAGACGGTAAAGACCGAAATCATGGTACACCCACCAACAGCGGTTTCGCAGACTTCGTAAAATAATGTTTGAAAACTCAATGCTATGTAGTTTTCTTCCGATGTTTTTCTTTACCGTTATTGCTATAATATTTACTCTTCAAACGCATATTTTTATAAAAAAGGTCGGTCCAAAGGTTTATGTTCCAAATACTGAGATATTACGGTCAATTAGGTTTACGTCTCATTATACTGTTAGGAGCTAGAGGTTCTGGGCGCAGCAAAGGACTGTAGTAGACTGATGGAGATGATGATCATGTTATTACAATAGATTTATTTCAAACAACTATTAGATTCATTAACAATTCTAAACTTCGCCCGGCATCCAAATACTGTAACTCACTCATTTATTCATCATTTGAATCAACAAAATATAGATAGTTGTCGGTTAAGACAAACGATAAAATGTTAGGGCATTTTATTCAACATTGGGGTTATATGAACATGTAGATAGGAAAGCTATTTCATGTTATTAGAAATAAATTCTGGAGATTCTTCTAAATCTAAAATAAGCTAAATCTAAAATAAGCTACTAAATATTATAATACTGTTATGACTTTTCAAAGTGACATTTTAGTGTTACGAAAATAAAAAGTCGTCAAAAGCGATGTTCGCGAACACTTCGACAGTGGGCTCATTTGTAGACTGCTTGAAGCGTTACCTCACTAAGATGGGAGATACGTTTTATTTTTCAACACTTTCCCAGTTGAAGTTCAAAAAATATGTAATTTTCATATCAAAATGCCATACTTTATTTTAATGAGTTGGATTATGTTTTTACATAATAAGATTACATGTTATTAGTTTCATAAAACATGTACTGCCAATACAAAACCAGGGTTACCACTTAATTTTGCATTTGCATTTTACCGCAAAATATATCGTTTCTATTCCTTGAAAACTGAATTAGTTCTTAATTAAAATCAAAATAAGATTTGATTACAAAAAATACTGATTTAATATACCGTAAAATGAACCAAACTTCATAGAAAATTGAAAGAAAATTTGATATTAATTTAATACATAAACGAATTTCTGCTAGACGTTTGAAATTACATAATAATTATGTTACATTTGTGCCGACATAGAATAGACTCGTTTAAAATTAATGGTAAAACTTTAACATTTTTTATATATGTTTAAACGGTAGACAATAAAGACAACAGATTATAAATATGTACATAGAATACATTACAGAGCATTACATTTTAAACATATTGAAGAAATGGTAAAGTCCACATGTCTGCGTCGTTATAGTAGTGTAGTAAGCGCGTTTGCTGAAGACAGGGAACTGAGTTCGATCAGCCGGTCAGGCAAAATAGTTTTGGCTCATTCTGAGCTGACATTTCCACCAGTAGCATGGAGTCTGTTTGTTCTCGGTGTATGAGTATGTATGTCAATAGGCTCACGCTAATTTGGTGACAACGTAAATCTTAACTCACGCCAGCAATGCACAAAGACGTGGGCAGAGGACTGCGGTACACTTCCAAAGTGTGTAGGACTCGGTGACACGTAAAAGTTATTTTCCAATTTGGATAAATTGCCGCGGTATAGTATTTTGTCGCATCCAAATTAGTTGAAAATTGGTAAACGTAATTGTGACTCAATATTCAAATATACTGTCCTGTCAAGAACTAACTTCTACGCGCTAAGCAATACCAGATGAATCATCATCATATGTGTGATAAACATACTTTACCACATTACAATTACAATGTTAAATTACGCGTCAATTGGACATTTTAATATCGAAAAGTAACTTTACGCCTGTAATCCCCGAAGAGGTAGGCGGAGGAATGCAGAACACTCCCACGTTTCACCGGTTACGTTTACGTCCCACTATGTA